>JANPWT010000009.1:26460975-26471107 GCA_024678245.1 Erythroxylum densum
CTGTGTAAGTTTCAAGTCCAAAGGACTTTCGTTTGAGGGAGTGCGTTAGTGAATGTATAAAATCAATTAAGTTGACCTCACACAATAGCTTAAGTTATTAAAATAAAATGACCACTTAACACTATGGAACGAGAAGTATTCATTATTTTTGTACCTTTCTCCGGTCCTGTCCGTGAAAAAAGAAAAGTATTAATCCATGTAGAATTATTACATTAAATATCTATTAAGTGCATCTTAAAATTTGTTATTATATAAATTATTGATTAGTTTTAAATATAATTTCTGAATTATTATATATATTAAATAATTTACGCACACAATTAAGTTGGGGCAAGCAAATACAAAGATGCAGATTGAAGCTAAGCGGTCGAAAACAGAGCTTAAGCGCTCAGATCACTCAACATCGGACACTGATATGTGTATATTTTGCTTGCGTATGTTTGGTTGCGAACGGGGCATTGGATTCCTGACCTTAACTCTTTGCAAATGCTTCTCTTGGACGGCCTAGGACTTTTGTCCCCTTCTTTGTGGACAAATTTTCTTAGTTGGTAGAATAACTAGCTAGCTGTAGTTCTCACGGATTTTGCTGCCCTTACCAAGTCGCGAGATCCTTGAAGACATAGGACCATCAATGGAGGGCTGTTTTGGTAACTACAGGGAAACAATGACTGCCTTTTGTTCCTCTTTTTCACATTGTCCCTGTCATTGTCCGGTTTGGGACCCTTCCTAACTAGCTTCTCTAGATTCCTATTGCAATCTTAAGGCATAATCTGCCTCTTCTTGCAGTATGTGTTGGAGTCCTGTTTATTATGTTTAAAAGAACCATATTTTTACAAACCTAGCACCAAGGAATATAGCATTGGTCAAGATGGTCAAGTTTCGAGGTCAAAGGGTATTATTGTCCATATAAATATTAATATCTCATTTTAACCGTTTTCAGTCTCAGGCAACGAATATCGGGATTAGAGCTGGTTTGCTTAACCGTTACTATCGGTGACTCTTAACGTTTCTCGGTCGAACTCAAACGGCACCGTTTCTTATTTGGAATAAACTACCGAAGTTTTATGATCCAGGTTGTTCTTGTTGTTGATTTACTTAGAAAGATTACTTTTTTATAATTAAAAAGTCAGGAATTAAATCATATGAAGAGAAAGTTTCGAAACATGCAAATTCATAAATTCTGAAAACATAAATTGATGAAACAGCAAAAGTAGTTTTTTTTTACCCTTTGGATTTTGTTTAGTTTTGTCTGTAATAATGCTAAACTGGTTTCCTTTCTCTAATGATTTTCCAACATGGGAAATTAGTTATGATGGTGATTGAGACTTGATAAGAAGGGAGGTCTCGTTCCATGCAAAGCTTAATCAACAAATATCTCTACACATTCACATTCAATCTTTCACTGTGTCTTCTCTTTCTTTCTCTTGCTTTATAGGAAAGATCCAATCTTTGCAGCTGTCAGTGGTTACTCTCAACACAGAATCAAACAAATTGAGTAACCGAGGGCACACCATCCTTGAGCTAAGCAGTACATACACGCCCATCGAGTGTTTTGCGCTGCTTACTTTTCTGGGTCTTTCACGTTTTTCTGTTTCCTTGAAGAAGGCTTAGTGTATGTGTATGTGTATGTGTCTGTGTCTGTGTCTGTGTCTGTGAGCTGTGATTACTAAGAGAGAGAGAGAGAGAGAGACAGAGAGAGGGGTTGCAATGGAGTAGCTGCTGAAGAAACAAGAGGGACCTACTGCTTGATCGTTGGCGAGCAGCGACGGTCATTGTCAATGATTCTTCCTTTTTCTTGTTCCCTTTTTCTGCTTTGGTGCTGTTGGTGATTCTCTCAATATCTTATCAGTAATCACACTAACATAACACTCGCTTGATGACAAGGGATAGATCTTGATCATCAAGATCTCTTCCCCAATACTTATCAAGCTCCATTTTATTTTTGTGGGAATTCGTTGGTGGATGTTGTTGTTCTTCTGAAGATGTTGAAAAAATTTAGCTGCTTTCTTCAGGCGTTTGCTAGGGGAGCAGAAGATCTTAGTCATATGAGGAGATCTTTCATTGTGAGTTGCTTAATTTCCCTCTTTTGGTTATCTTCTCGTGAATTAGCCTAATTCTGCTATGACATTGCTATACAAGAACGTTAATGAAACGAATTTTGTCGGGATCCGATTAAACTCCTGAACACAATTTGCTTTTTCTATTATTTCTCTGTTATCAAGTGGGAAAAGGAACTGAGTTTCTAAGTATGTGTTAGCTTTTTGGTAAAATGTAGCTGGGTAGTGAGCTTGCTATTCATCAATGAGTAATAAAACGAGATATCTCTGAGCTACATAATCGACATCTTCACATCTTTTGAGTTATTTTTATCAACATGATTCAGTTTCACTTTTCATTCGACTAATGAGTTTCGCCCTTTGGTTTGCTTGCGTTGCCTATTTGAGGTTGTTTAACTATAAAGTTTGTAACAATTTTTAGATGCATGTATGATTAATAATTACCTTCCATCATGAACACTTGCAAGACCAATAAAAAAGAAGACAAGATGGTTCGTATATGGATCATTGATCCGTATAAGGTACATCACATACAGGTTTCTTGACTGAAATTTTTTTTTTTCAGATACTGAATGTGCTTCTGGTACTTGTATTGTTCACTGATGGTCCATGGGCTATCAGGGCCAGCTCACATTGCAAACAGACCAACCAAGCAGACTTTCGGCCTCACAGTGTCAGTATTACTGAATTCGGAGCAGTAGGGGACGGTGTCACTCTTAACACAAAAGCATTTCAGAATGCCATTTTCTACCTCAACTCCTTTGCTGATAAAGGTGGGGCCAAGCTTTTTGTTCCTGCTGGCAGGTGGTTGACCGGAAGCTTTGATCTCATCAGTCATCTGACTTTGTGGTTAGATAGGGACGCAGTGATTCTTGGATCGACTGTAAGTACTCAATTCCATGCCTGAGTGTACATGCAAATAAGATATCTAATTTGAGTTTGGTACCATATATTTGATATATGGATGTTAATAATATTCAACTCAACATGCCATTTCAGAACTCTGTTGATTGGCCGGTTGTTGATCCTCTCCCATCGTATGGCCGAGGGAGGGAGTTACCTGGTGGGAGGCATCGGAGCCTTATTTTTGGTCAAAATTTGACAGATGTTATTATAACAGGTTAGTGATATTGATGAAGTGTTATTTTAGATATGTATTTCATTTGTTTCATAAGGATTGATTTTTTCATGCAGGTGATAATGGAACTATAGATGGTCAAGGTAGTATCTGGTGGAGCTGGTTCCGAAATAAAACTCTGAACTATACCCGGCCCCATCTAGTTGAGTTCATTAATTCAACTGGCGTAGTCATCTCAAACCTGACTTTCTTAGATTCACCATTTTGGACCATCCACCCTGTGTATTGCAGGTTTGTCCCCCATCAGGAATCCACTACTCTTTAGCTTTTTCTTGAATTTTCTGCTTGACCTTTTAACTTGGGGGAGAGCTTTGAGACAGTTTTTCTGGATGAACAGCAATGTAATAGTTCAGAATGTAACAATCCTTGCCCCTTTTCATTCTCCAAATACAGATGGGATTGATCCAGGTGAGATTTCATCTGCCACTCAAGATCTATTCCTATTGCTAGTTTTATAAGATCAATATCACTAGACAGAGGTCTAATTTTCTAGGAAGAGAAAATTGCTTTTGCTATGTATTCAAATACAAGAGATAGGTCTTTGCCGAGTTACATTTGAGTATTCTCCTTCAATATTCGATTCTTCATGTTCAAAGCAAGACCTGTTACTTCTTTTGTCCAACGATGAAATTCCCCTGCTCTAAACTCTCTTGAAGCCTCCTTACAAAATTTCTTTATAATGTTTTCAGATTCTTCTGATGATGTTTGCATTGAAGACTGTCACATTAGCACTGGTGATGATCTAATTGCAATCAAAAGTGGGTGGGATGAATATGGCATTACTTATGGTCGTCCTAGCAAAAACATCATTATTCGCCGGCTGAGTGGACAGACTCCAAGTGCAGGGATTGCAATTGGGAGTGAGATGTCTGGAGGTGTATCTGAAGTGCATGCAGAAGATCTGCAATTCTACAACTCAAACAATGGTATAAGGATAAAAACATCTCCAGGGAGGGGTGGCTATGTGAAGAACGTCCATATATCAAACATGAGATTAGCAAATGTAAATGTCTCCATAAGATTTACCGGTCAGTATGGGGAGCACCCTGATGCGCATTATGATCAACATGCTCTGCCTATAATAGAACGGGTGACTATGGAAAATATTATTGGAGAAAACATAACGTATGCCGGCCTTCTAGAGGGTATAGAAGGAGACACTTTCTATGACATTTGCTTGTTGAACATTACTCTCAACGTAAACTCAACATGTTCTTGGAATTGCTCGAATGTGCAAGGTTATTCTGACTTGGTTTCACCAGAAACTTGTGGGCCTCTCAGGGAGAAAATTTTTCCTGAGCATTGCTCCAATTGTTATCGTCTTTCAAGTCACTTAATTCAGGTAATCAAAACAGAGGTGCCTGGTTGCTTTCTTGGTAAATTATAAAATCCATATCTTTTACTTGGTGGTCAACTTACCTTCATTAGTGATTTTTCCATAATTCAATATCTGACTCTTGCCATTTCTCAACATGAGCTACTCATTGCCTTGCAGAGGAATGAATGATCGACTGACATGTAAAGTTGGGTGGGATTTTTGCGGATCTGTGATTGTTGACTTTTGAGACAGGGTTGAATTTTTTTATTTTTCCTGTAACTTGTGTGCAGAACGAATAATGGAGTGAATTTTCAGAAAGTGGAAATACAATTCACATTTTAAAAGTTCTCCCCACATCTTTCTCCCTCACTTGCTTTTGTCTCTCTCCTTTCCCTTTTATCATCATTTTCTGCAGGATCAAATAGGAAAATGAATTATCCTTACCGAAAACGTAGTCTTGGAGGTCGTGGAATGGAGGAAAAAAGTGTGGTGGTAGTCGCCAGAACTACCAAAATTGAAACATTGAATGGAAAACACAGGCTGGTCTCTGTGGAGATTGTCTTTTCAAAAGTTGCAACATTGAAATGACTTTTTTGGGATGTCTAACTAAAAAAAACCTAAATTTTAGAAGGGAAAAAGCGGACATAAGCGTAATCATGATGAAGATAGTTCTGTTTGTAACATTTATTAGCAACAATCTTCAAGTTTCCATGATAACCTGTGCAGCCACGTCGTGATTTTAGCTGAACTTTGCTTTCTATCAACATTCTCCATGGAAGAAGTTCACTTTGGTTGAATCTGCATTTTTTTTTTCTTCATATACATGTGGCTGATATGGAGTTGCAATCTCATTTCAAACAAACTTGCGTTCGTCTTCCGCAATCAGTCGATTAAAATTTCTCAAAGGCTGAGAATTCAGCTCTCTATCTAGGAGATGCTTCAGATACATTCTTCTTTATGACACAACACAAAACCTGTCGTGAAATGTAGATTTCGAGTTCCTTGGAAACCTCTGTCAACTTCAAGTCAAAACTGTTTCTATATTTATTCTTCGGCGATGGTACTGCACCAGAAATCATAGGTTCAGAACCTGAAAAT
Organism: Erythroxylum densum; assembly: GCA_024678245.1. Taxonomy (NCBI): domain Eukaryota; kingdom Viridiplantae; phylum Streptophyta; class Magnoliopsida; order Malpighiales; family Erythroxylaceae; genus Erythroxylum; species Erythroxylum densum. The sequence continues at coordinate 26,466,587 of JANPWT010000009.1, forward strand.
CGTCTTCTGGGACTTGAAAACCTTCCAGGTGACCCTGGAACCTTTCCTTTAGTAATAAGAGGTGCTGAACCTGATTCCAAATTATTCATATCTCTGTCTTGGTTCAATAATGGACCACATTTTGTCTCCAGTGGTAGCGGCTTTAAGGAATCTTGCTCCTCCGGTGTTCTCTGCTTCAGCAGCCTTTCTCTGGCCTTCTCAGCTGCAAGTAGAGCTTTATCTCTGCTCAGCTTTATCACTTTCCAGGGGTTGATGCTTACCTGGAATCCTTGTTTCTTTGTTACAAAGGTAGGTTCTGGGTCCTTATCGATCTTTACAGACAGTTTTACCGGGCTCTGAAATCGAATGAACCATCTTAATGAGGCTGATGTGTTCTTGAACCGCAATACTAAAATAGGTTTGTTCTGCATACCTGGTTTCCTCTATGCCCACAAATATACCGTGAACCAAGGCTTCGCCTTTCTGGTGATTCAAAATCGGAGTCTGAAGAAAAATCTTCATCTTCAAATTGGTCTACTTCCATTGATTGGTTCTCCTCTTTCATGGCCAAGATATAATCATACGTTCTCATCCCCTACAGTGACTGGAATCAGCATACTAACTAGACTAAGTGAAGAAACAACGGCCAAATCCAACGACATTTCTAGTGTCTATATGATCATATCGTGAAATAGAATGAAAATGATAATAATTCTCCTCGTTCACATGTAATCATAATTTCTCTTCCCCTGATTGTCAGTGAAAGAGGTAATCCTTGACAAAATTAAGCACCAACCCAACAACAACTGCATTATGGTTGTGATTGCTTCCTCTACAGCGGAAATGACCAGGGATGTTCGGTTAGTGCTTAATGTTTCTTTATAAATTCTCTTTAGCTCAACAGACAAAACATCATAATGTCATTCCTGACGTCAAGTAGCCACTACGACAATTACCTTGCGCATGAGAACCACGTGGAAGAAGAAAAGTTGCCCCATGGCTGCTGAACTATAGGCTATCATTAAAACCAACAGAACCTGAAAATTTTTGTTAGTTTGAATGAGCTGATTGACTAAATCTTGGCTTTAGACATACTTGATAGAAGTCCTGATAAAGAAATGCAAGTATATTTACCGATATAGTGGCAAGAACACCTCTTGGGAAATCGATGGATAGTTTCTTCTTTAGCTCTGCCTCTACTGCAGTTTTATCTGCGAAGCACCTGATAAATACTACAATTGCAGTCGCTCCTTCCATGATTAACTGTAGAATCCAGCAACTACTTCCATGATTAACTCCTTTTTATAGTTAATCGTCTCTAACAAGTCAAAGCAGTATAACTACTAACCATCAACAAGATGAACGCCATTAACAGAAAGAATGTAGTGTAGTTTCTTTTGCCAACACAGTTGTTTAGCCACTATGCACAAGCAAAGAACTTGATGTAAACTTCACCTCCAAATTCACTAAAAGAACAAGTAATAAACAAAAAAGAAAGCTTCAATATCTTACCCTGCAATGGTGGTCAAACCCTTCAACGCACCTGTTACAGGTCCTGCAGTGCTTGCTGTGCTTCTTCACCTGAGACACACATTCAATCATCAGCATATTTCAGGCTCTTGTATCATACCCCAAGAAAATATTAACAATTATGGTTCATGTCTCCAGTGTTCTTTTAATACTAGGTCTTAACACCCATAATTCTAGATCACAAGGCCTACTTATATTTTGAATGAACGATCTCCAACCTCAAAATCACATAGAGAGCAATAAGATATCTCATCATCTTTTGAGTGAGGTTCAACAATGTCATCCTTCAGCAACAAGGGAAAAGGTAGAAGGGGTTCCATTTGAGAAGTGACTTTCAATGGATCCAGATACTTTCTTCTTATAAAATTCCTTAAAATTTTTCTCTCCAACCTTATGAGAAATCTCGCCACAATTTGAGACAGTGAAAACCCATAATTCAGACTTGAAGCTCCATTAGGTTTTGCTTTGCTTTTCTTCTTAAAACCGGATCTATCAGTGGGGTCTGCAGCAGTGCACCGTATAAACAGGAACATGACCGAGAGTGACTGCAAAAGGTCAAGATATTTTGTCCAATATTATGGTGTCTTATTGTGTCCAGTGAATCTCAGCCATTTATTTATATAGGTCCTGCGTGAACCTCACATAAATTTCGTAAAATAAATGATTGAGATTTCATGGGACAAAATAAAATAGGGTAATATTAGACAGAAGATCTTGTCTCGCCTACAAAAGATAGCAACATGAAGTTTGAGGAAAACTCGTTTCAATTCATAGCATGATGAAACAAAGAGTAAGTGGCTGCTTCTCACTCATTACCACAACTTAAAAGACTGTCGTGACTGTGACATCTGCAATCCTATTTCGAAGAAAAAGTCCAAGGAATGTATAGAAGGCCACAACCAGGAAACTGTAAGTTGTCATGCCCACCATCTGCGAACCAAAGACGAACTCTGGATGTATCAAATATTATTCCACGAAAGTTCCATCTTTCCGTACAAGGGTTGAATAGCATTTTATAATGCATCTCTAATTTCTTGGACGAAGGCCGACAACTTATTCCAACTTAGTTCTACACTTGACTTGAAGGTGCTTAGGTTACATATACAATAACCTTTATAAGACTCAAAAAACAACAAATAAATAAACATGCTTTACAATGAAAACTAGAAGCATTTTAACAAATAAAGACCTTAATACCAGATATCCTAGTAACCCAAGTTCAGGATATCATCTTAGTCATCAACACTCAGCTGTACTTTCACCGAAGCGCGAAATTTAGGAAAGTCTGATAATAAGCAACATTTAACCTAAGTTCAAGATAATGAATAGAAAAAGGAGGCACCTGTAATGGATGGAGTGGTCGTTGCTAACCATGGCGTCTCATGTTCAAGGACATTTTTCTTTAACTCTCACCTAAGTTCAGATGCTTGGAGTGGATCCAAATCTAAACAACGAGACTGGTTCTGGCTGTGGAATCCTATTTTAGCAATCCATGTTAGTTTTGTTATCAATTTGCATCAAGCCCTGCGGGAACAACTAACAAGAGTAAGTCTCCAACGGTCAACTAGCAGTGGGACGTTATCGTTTTGAAATTTGAACGTCGGTTCAGATTTAAGCCCATTGGGCGACTAAGAATTAGACATGTACAAAAAGCTTTTGGGATCCACCTTACACAAATCAGGATTCGGGGATGATCCGGTCAACAAGAATACGGACCAAATTTTCGGGTCAATGCTACGGCCCTCGACAATGAAGCCACCGCGACAGATGGTTTAGTAAACAAAACATCTCAGCGTCTCAACTCTCAAGTCGAACGCAAAGAACTGAATCAGAGTTCTCGTAGTAGTCAAACTTTTTGAAAAGAGCAATTACAAAATGTTATATAAGTTCCTTGATGTGATCGGAGTTTTTAATACAAATTAAGTTGAAATAGTAATTATTATTCTATATAAACATTTGTCTCATTTTAAAAAAATAATACAAATTAGCAGTTCAATTGTAATATACTTGAATGTAGAAAGCAAAATATATATTATTATAAAATTTATGAACAAGAAAATAAAAATAATTATGTTTATTAATATTTTCTTTATTTTAAAATAGATTCCTTTAATATATATGAGAATTTGCGGTACCCTTTCTCTCTTTGGTAATTCAACGTTAGCAATTCAAATTTCTCTATGAAAATTTGTTAGTTTTTGTTACAACATAGAGAATTGAGTAATTTTTTTTATTAAGATGTTGTATTTATTATTAAAAGAGAAATTATTAATCAACACTGCTTTCACGATTAGTCAAAGATAAATTTTTATGGATATTCAAAATAAAATAATTAAAATTGACTAGAATTTGCATCGACAGTGCAAGGAGTACAAGCTTGCAATGCTTTCATATGATCAAGCAATAGGCTTTGATGGCTTCCAAAACCGGCACTGCTAAAGCAACAGGACGAACTCAACTCAAGTTGACTCCAAGCCATTCAATGGCATGCATTGATCACTCTAAAGTGACTGTTTTCGTCATTATCTTCTATCTATCCTCAGAGCCGGCCCTAAGCAAGGACAGGGAACCTGCCTAGAGCCCACCATATTAAAAAGGGTCCTTAACATTTTCAAGATTTAGCCTTTAGGTAAACATTGAATGCAGAAATTTTAGAGAACGTTGGTGAGTAACTCACGTAGCAAATTTCAACAAGGCAACAACGTTGATAGTTACGTAACAAAGGCTGCTTAACATATTAGCATAATGGTTTGACTTAAAACAAATGAAACTGTCCCATTTTACAACAATATTAGCATTGAAAAAGGAGAACATTGTCGACGTAGCAACTTCCATATCTATCAAGTTAATTATAAATAGTTTTGAAATATTTAAGTTATATTTTTACTTTCTAATTTTTTTTATTTTCATCGATATATGTATTTAAGGTACTCCAATTCAAAAATTAACAACAAAAAATTTCACAATTATGTCTTCTGAGTTTTGGATATAATTTAAAGGTAAAGTTTTTGA
>JANPWT010000009.1:26485144-26501092 GCA_024678245.1 Erythroxylum densum
AGTAAGTTCCGCACATCCCTAGAATTAGTTGTTTCTCTGGTTCAATCACCAATTCAGTTTTTAAAACATTGATGTCAATTGTCACGCCTCCGACACTCTTTTTCTAAAACCTTTTTATATTTTTAACAATTATATATAATTTAAATGTAATTAAATAAATACAATTAGTTAATTAAATTATAATTAATTAAAATAATATTACAATATAGTTAATTAAAATATATTAATTAATTAATATAGTTAATGAAAATATAATTAATTAATTATATTTAAATTAATTACACTATATAAAATAATATTGCAATATAGTTAATTAAAATATATTAATTAATATAATTATATTACATTATATATTTTTCTCTCCTTTAAGAATTAAATATAACCAATTAAAATATATTAAAATTTGATGTAAAATAATATTTTAACAAGTTATTATTTTTCAATATTTTTAACAAACTAACCACTATCAACAATAACAATAATCATTCATCTGTTCTAACTAACTATCATAATTATAATGGCTCTATATATTTTTATCTTTCATTATATTCATTAACATTCTTATTACTATTACCATATTTAAACCAACAGCCCCAACAGCCCCTTATTTTTATATAATTCATATATATTTATATGAAGAAATAGGCATTCCTTGTCTACTTTGTTGATAAATACGATGTAAGATACTGATGTAATTCTTTAGAATCAAAATTAAAGAATACATACTTATTTTAAGAAAATACGTGATTTAAAATACAATAGTGTCAAATACTGTATTTTATATACAATTTATTAATAGATCACAAACTTAAAATTAGAATCGTTAATTTTTTTTGGTAGGAAAATTAGAATCATTATTAAATTATATTGAATTTACTAAAAAGAAAAATCATATTTAGCTGTAATAATTAGAATTTGTCATTAATTATACTTATGTGAATATAGTTTTATATTTAAAATATATAACATGAGTTGTTAATTAATTTAATAGAGATATCAATTACTCTTAATTTTCAAACACCTATGTTCGAAAAAAAGTGTCTCTATTAATTAGTGATAATACTGAACCTCTTCAGAATTTGTGTATGTATCATATTTAATTAATTAGACTTTCTTAAAAAAACTGTATTAATTTTTATTTATTTATTTTTATTCAAATTTATCCTCATTAGATGCCCTTTATTTTTCAACAATTTTTTCTTATTTAAAGAAAATTTGTAAATATAAAATATTGGAATAACTGTTTAGCTAAGGGACCAAATTCTCTGTTTTGATAATCCTATTTTAAGTCTGTTCTGTTCATAATATGTCGCCGTTTTAACCACAAAATAACGTTATATTTGGACATAAAACAGGGTTGAAACAAAATAAAAGATTAGGACAAGCAGCAAAATCTAAGTTTTCTTTTCTTCTTCGTCTTTCCTGTCGGCAAACAATTTTCCTTTTCTTCTTCGTTTTTCCTGTCGGCAAACAATTTTTCTTTTCATATATCGTTAGCATCACTTTTTTGTTAACTATAAAAGGTATGTGTATATATAATCATATTCATTTCACCTGAAAATCATTCTTTAACACAATCAAACTGTTTGACCTTGATTTTGTTTTGAGATATTTATTATTCTTGAAAGCCATACTATACAATATGTTTTGAGATATTTATTATTCTTGAAAGCCATACTAAACAATCCTCCCTCCGATTCATAATAAGAGTTGTTTTAGAAAAATATACGCTTATTAAGAAAGTTAATAAAATTATAGATATACCTTTATTAATACTCCCATAAAATTACATCGGTAATCAGCATCTTAAATGAAATTGTGAGAGAAATTGCCTTGAAATTGTGATCTGTATAATTAAGATTCGAGAGAAATGAAAGGTTAATTTTGGAAGAAAAGTTATAAACATGCATGCAAAGTCAAGAATGACACTTATTTTGAATAATTAAAATGTATCTAAAACGACTCTTATTATGAATCGGAGGGAGTAATATTTACCTAGTTTCTTTATTTAAAAACAAAAGACATCATTTTATCGGGAAAACAGAAAATGAAAAGTGAGTAATTAATGTTCAATATATTCAAACTTCTTAATAAGTAACTAGTAGTTAGATTTCTTCTTCCGATTAACTCATTAATTTAACTAGTTCAACTTATAATAAATGGCCTTGTCCACTTCATTGATTGTCCACTTGGCCTCTTGGACCATCCAATAGTTGATAGTTGAAACTTGAAAGTGTATTTATTGCATTCCATTGACGACTAGAGACATTATCAAAATCGTAAATTTGTGGCGAATTTCTAATTTGCAATTAAGAGTAATTGATTTTGAAAAGAAAACAAAGAGTAAATAAACATCTTTGTTTCTAGAAAGGAGCTATACTAAATTAACTGAGTGAATTTTACTCTGGGTATGGAATTGCATGGAATTCAATGAGAAGGTAGCTTAAGTACGAGGGTTTGGTGCAGGAAAAAGGAAATGGATGGTAACATTAAGCGACTGAACAAAGACACGTGGGTTAGGTTTTTGGAGGTAGAAAAGTATGGCATTTAAAGTCCTACGACGGTACTCTTCTAGTCAGATCCAAATAGTGAAAGCCAGAGGGCGATCAGTTGTGTGTCATGATGGGATGGATTACAACAGACGTATGATCAAATTGACAGTGCTCCGCCACCGAGCACCGAACTCCAGGGTAAGGGTAAGGGGTTGATCATGGCTGAAGTAAAGTTGGGGGCTTGGCTTCTGCTTGTGTATGCGGTAGTGCTAAGCTGTTTCTGGAGGTCCTGCGCGATACGAGCAGGGAATAATTTAGAATTCGAGCCTTATGCGACCCAAGCTCATTGCTGCCTAAATTGGTTTAAGAATTGACCCAATTAAAAGGGTTGTTGCTATGAGTACTTAAAACTCCATCATAATGTTAAAGCTCGAGCATGAGTGAGCATTTCTTTGCTATGCATAGCAAATTCTTGGGAGGCCTGTTGGTATATTAGGCAGGCGTAATGGGTTGGGACTCATTTAAGTCAATTTTAAAGACGGAGCATGCCTTTTTTAATCATACAACATTTTATTTTTTCTAATATGATTTTATTATTAATTTTTTATTTAACATTTTCTCTTAAATTAATCGCTCTATGTCCACAATACTTAAATTAATAATTTTTTATTAAAGGAAAATTTAATTATAAGAAAATTAAGAAAGCAATTTATTCAATATATGTTATTCTATACATTTTAAAAAATGTTGGGAAAGTAAAAAACAATAATTACAGCACGTCAAAAAAATAAAGGTTAGAAGACAACTTTTTAACGTGACAACAGGTGAATAATTAAATACATGCTAATTAAATAAGATAATTAATAAAACCATTAACAAATGGTTACAAAAGAGTAGATCTAAAAAGTATAAACACAATGTTAAGAACGAGTAAGATAAGATCTCATCTAATCTTATGTGGGGTTAATGATTTTTAGAGAATAGAATTTTTTTAAAAATTTTAAACTTTTAAATAAGTAAGATAAGATCTCATCTAAGATGAACTAAGTTGTATGGAGCCCTACATGTAATTAGGTTAGAATGAATGGATATTTATCTAAAAGTATATACTAAAATATTGAAAAAAAGATAATTATTATGGTATTTTTGTAATATTTAATATTTTCTTTAAAAAAAGTGAATATTCACTGGCATATCATATCTTTATCCGCCATATATAATGACCCATCTCTCTCTAGCACTTCTAGTTATTATGGATATGAAAATTATGTTGTTGAAGAATAAATTTGAACAATTAATGACATTTGAAAGTATTTTTATATTCTTATTTAATTTAAAAAAGCTGAAGTTGTTGGATGATAATAAACTAAGAGAATTTTATATTAATTTTACAACTATTTTTTCTCATAATAGTGTGTCAAAGTAGATTTAGACATTTTTTTGAATTAAAAGTATTACAAATGAATTTCTCAAATAAGTTAATATCATTTTTTGAAATTCTTGAATTTATTAAAGTTGTAGATTTTTATCCAAATATTTAAATTATTATATTGAATGTACCAATGACTATAGTATCAGTTGAGAGAAGCTTTTTAAAGTTAAAATTATTGAAAACCTACTTGAGGTTATCAACGTCACAAAAAAGATTGAATGGTTTAGCTATTTTATGTATCGAGAAGGATATGTTGGACAATATTGATCATGGTGCTATTATTGAAGATTTTACATTTAGAAATGCCCAGAGAAATTATTTTTCATGATCATTTATGCGCTTATTAGTGCAACTATCTTGGTGTTTTGCAATCCGATATTGTTGCTCGGTTACTTTACTGCTATTTTGTTATTACTGTTACTATTTTTGTGATTTTATTATTGTTAACATTTATAACATGTTGTCTATTGTTGTTATGATCATTTAGTATTTTATTAAGTATGTGGACTTATGAATTGAGTCACTTGTGTATGGATATTAAATTTTAATAATAAAAATATACTTTTAAAGTTTACGTATTTATATATTGATGATTCATTAGGGTCTTTTTTTTTACTTTATCCCTAGCCTATAAAATGTTAGGAATGACCTTGAATTGGTTTTACTATGATACGCTAGATTATTGGTCATAACGATCATTGTCCGGTTATCACATAATATTTGAGTTGTGCCTTCTTGATCATAGCCAAAATCAGCTAACAATCTTTTTAACCAAACTACTTGACAAGTTAATGTCAATGTAACAACATATTCAGCTTCCAACAATGACACAGTTACCATATCTTGCTTATTTGAACTCCATAAAACAACATTTGAATTGATGGATAAAATAAAACTAAAAAGTATTTTTCTATCATCCAAAAAACCTGCCCAATCATTGTTAGTGAAATTATACAATTTAAAATATGACTTTTTGAATTCCAAATTCTAAAATTGATAGTTCCAGCAACATAACAAAGATAGGAAACCATACTGATAGAGAATGCAATACTTGACCTTGTTTGAGACAAGTAGATCAAACCTCCAACCATATTCCTAAAGTACTTCACACTAGTCAAACTAGTACCATCATTGATTATTAGTGGCTCATTCTTATATATAACAATTAGGACTATTTTATAGTTCAACATAATAAACCTTTTCAACAAATCAGTAGCATATTTATGTTGGCAAATAAAATTTCTATTAGCACATGGTTCACTTGAAGCTCAAGAAAATAATGCAATAAATCCAAATATGACATCTCAAAATTTTTCGGCACGAAAGATATAAATTCAACAACAATAGACTCACAAGACCCATATATATATATATATATATATATATCATGTCATCAACGTAAAGACATGCTACCATAGTTTTGCCACGCCTTTTCACATAAAAATCAATTTATTTTTGCTCTTTTCAAATCCATTTTCTAGAAAATATGAATCAAACTTATTGTATCAAGCTTGTGAGGCTTATTTGAGACCGTTTCTAGATTTCTTTAACTTGTAAACTTTGTTGTTATCATAGCTAGTAAAACCTTGTTGTTATCATAGCTAGTAAAACCTTCAGGTTGAGAAACATACACCTCTTCATTTAACTTGCCGTTAAAAAAATCATATTTAACATCAAACTAGTATACTAGCTATTGGTGAACATGTTTCATCAAATTCAACACCTTACTGTTGTGAGTACCCCTTAGCAACTAAATAAGTTTTACGATTTTGAACAGTATCATTAATATGATACTTTGTGCGATATAACTTAAGCCTAATAACATCTATTCCTTTCAAAAGATTAACTAACTCTCAAGTTTGATTTTTGTGTGTAGCAATCATCTCCTCAGTGATGGCCTCTTGCCATACCTGACTATCTATAACATCCTCATGACAAAGTGACTCAAAAGCATATAAGGCAAAACTTCATAAGACGTATATATCATGTAAGGATCTGAATTTCTATAAAGGTGTTTCAAAATTGGAGCTTTATGGAGATGAGCTTGCTAGAGATAATGAATTGTTGTTGTCATGACTTGAAGAATTGATACTGCCACCAAAATTAACATTTTAAGTTGCTCGTTCAAAAGATCATATCACTAAAGTATCTGCCATATCTTTTAAAGCTTGAGGAGTTATTGGAGACGTTGAGTTATTGTTGCTCCAAGTATCCTTACTTACAATGACCTTGCCACTTACTGGGTTATACAACCTATATATATATGCTTTAGATTAGGGATAATAGCCAATAAAAATTTATATATATATATATTATTTTTTTATGAAGCTTATGGTTAGAAAGGGAAGTAATCAAAGAAAAGGGTATACAATCACAACTTTAAAATGTCTTACAAACAACTTTCTACTTGCCAAGCTTCATACACAATCCAATTCAAAATGGCCTCTGTAAGGTAGATATTAAGAAGATATATTGTAGTTACTACCAGTTCTGCCCAAAATCACTGGAGAAGACCACTTGCTATCATCATGCTCCTAGCCATTTTCACTAATATTTGATTTATGCATTCTACCACTCTTTTCTATTCTAGAGTGTATGGTGTAGTAAGCTTTTTGTGAATTTTATTGTGATAAAAAAGCCATAAATTCATTAGAGGTGAAATCACACCTCTATCCAAATGAAGATCCTTTACATAATTGCCACTCTCCTCCACTTGTGCCTTAAATTTCTTAAAAACTTCAAAAATTGTTTTTATCTTTTTTAGGAAGTACATCCCACTCATGCAACTATAATCATCATTAAATGATAAAAAATATCAATCACCACACAAGCCTCAACATTCATCGGACTACAGCATGTGCTATTTCAGGACAAATAAAAGCACTTTAGGACTTGGCGCTATAGGAAATGAATTTTTACTTGCTTCCATAAACACACCCTTCACATAAATTAAGTGCATTAATTTTAGGCAACCCAACAATCATATTTTTGTAACTCGACAATTTTGGCCCTTTTACATTCTAATGCTCATAACACAAGTATCAAATTTTTTTCTTTCTTAGCTTTAGCAAACAAAGCATAGTTTTCGATAGTTACAACTTTTAGCAAAAATATTTTGTTTTGGTTATTAGAACTAGCAAATGAGTAATCATATTTCTTACCTTGAATTAGACAATGGTCATCATCAAACCTAATTGAATATTTATAATTTATCAATTGCTAAACACTTAACAAATTATGAGCTAAATTAGAAATGTATTGCGCATTATGAAGGAGTTTAAATTTATCCCGTGTAGTTTTAATGGCAACAATACCTTTCCTTTCAACCTTCATTTACTTGTTGTCTTCTTTAAATATTAACGTTACTATGGACTTATGATTAAAACAACCGCAGTTTGGGATGGTAATAGCTCGAGCTAGGCTAAGGTAGGACCAATCATTGTTACTAGGGCCTGGGCCTAGGCCCGACTTGAGGCTTAATCTGGCTTGAAGCAGCTAGCATAGCATGAGCTCAAACCCAAGCCCAATTTAACCCGTCTTGAACTATTTTTTAAATTAAAAATATAAAAACATCTTGGTTTTCTGCAAACTACATGTAAAAATGTAAACAAATAGGCCCTTATACTCTTTAGTAGCAGTAATTACTATCAAGTGACGTGTGTTAGTGAATATATAAAACCAATTAAGTTAGCCTCATACAACAGCTTAAGTTATTGTGGTGAAACGGTCACTTAACAATTACATATTCAAATTTAAAGTTAAACTTTTTAAGACTTTACTTACAACAATCTCAATGCTAATATCCTTATCATAAGACTTTATGTGATTAAAAAAGCCAGACACTCTAGACATTGAAACTTGCATAGTTTCATTGTTTTCATAACTAATGTCTCAAAATCATAGCGAAGAATTTACACTTTTACAACAATTACTTTTTTATCACCCATATAATCTTACTTCAAAATCTCCCATGCTTGATTGGAAGTAGAAGCTGCTACAATCTAAAGAAATGTCTCCTCATCAAGTGTTTATTGGATAAGAAGCAAGCCTTACTAAATCTCTTGCAAGTCTCTCACAGTGGTTAGTTAAGCTAGTATGGATTTATGTCTTTAAACCCATTCTCCACTAAGTCCCACAAATTTTGAGACTTGAACAGAGCTTGTATTTTTACACTCCCAAAAGTGATAATTCTCCCATTTAAAATTTGGAATTAAGATTTAAGAAGAAATATTGGTGCCTTTAATTACCATGGTGGAGTTCTTTTTCTCATTGGTTGTGTTTTTAGAAAACATAGAGACTTTTCTCACTTAGTTTACTCCTTTTCTTTTTGCTTAGTATATGACCTCATCTATAATTTTTAGTGGGAAAGGGTTGCATGTACTTTTCTCACACTCAAAAACTCTTGATTTTTTTTGGAATGTAAAGAATAAGGAAATAAAGGCTAAAAGGCAACTTTTCAATGTCAAAAACAACAGGTGAATACAGTTGTAGAAAATGATGAAATAAGAGCTTAGATTTATAAGCTTACAATTGAATATAATACACTAAAAGTCAACAACTAAAACTAGAAAATGGGTAAAACATGTCCCACTAACATTGACACTTCCAACAAAAAAAACTTGACTAAAACATGTTCCAATTAAATAAGAAAATTAATAAATCCACTAACAAATATTTACTGAAAATATAACTAAAAAGAAGAAAAAGAATGACGAATTTTTGAATCACCATTGTTTAAAAAAAATTCCAACCATACTTATATGTCTCTTTAAGAGTACTAAAGACAAATGAGTTACATAATTTAAAATGTTGGAATATTTAAGTTGAATTGTAGATAAATATTCACATGACTTTACTTATTTGTCATACGAAAAAAAACTTTAAATAATTAATAAGAATTACTTCTCCCTTTTCTCTAAAAAAATCAAAATATGTGAATATTTTATAAGCGCTTTATATTTTAAGAAAAAAAAACTTTGCTATTGGATAATAGGATAATTTATTTAACCATGTCAAGTCAACTATTAAGGTCACGTCTTCAAATTTTAGCGATGGCCTTTAATTTTATGCTTGTGCTAATGTTACTCACTTACTTTTCAATTCATGTTAAAAAGTGATAAGATATGATTTGGTTATGTTAATTAAAACTATCTCTTTTGTTTTGTATTGATCTCAGTACTTAATTAGTAAAATTAATATTTATTTTATTTAGGAGATGACAAGTAGAGATTAAATCAAATTCAAGTTGTTAAAGCCATGAAGGAAAAAGATTGTAGATTGCTACACTAGATAAAGTAGACACGCTTGAAGCCAAAATCACTACAAGAGTTTCAATTCAATGTGGAGACTTATTCTTAGCTTTATTATGTAGGAAATTGGATTTGTTTCTAAGACAATCTTTGGAATATTGAAAGAAGTTAACTTTTGGTGGGAAAAGTCGAAGAAAACATTACATACACTCCCTCTATAATTCCCTTTATCTTTCTTTTGTTTTCTCTTCTTTTTTCTTTTATTTTTGTGATGAAACTAAAGTCATAAGTAGTTAAATTGAAATTTTCTAATTTAAGGGGATTCAAAACCCTAATTTTAACCTTACAAGATTTTGTTTTGAACCTAGATTTTATTTTAATTCAAGTATTTTTTATTTTGTGTGCTTTTTTTCATAACCAATCAATATTGATTGATTTGATAAATTAATTTGACGTTGATTATTTTATAGCTATCCATGAATTTAGTGATTCATAATTGTTATAAATGATTGGTATAAATAACAAATAGGTTATTTATAAATTTGCATATTTAACTTATGAGAAATAAGAAAACAAAATTGAGTAGTTATAGCCATTTCAATTATTTAATTAAGGGTTTATTTTTTAAAAATGTAATTTATGGTAAGTTTTAGTTTGAATGCTGAGTTTGAATAAATTAATTTAAGAAAAATTGAGACTTATTATGATTATCTTAATAATTTCTAGGGATGATAAATGTGGCTTGGCCCGACCCAGTCTGATTATGACCTAGGTTGTCATTAGCTCGGGCCTAGCCCATGGCTAGATGAGAAGGTATAAAATGATGTCTTTTTTTTAATTTTTTAAAAAATAAAGTCAGGTTGGACTAATCTAGCTTGTCAGTGGCCTGTTGAGTTGGGGGTTGGGCTAAAGGTTCGTCAGCCTATAGTTAGGCTTGGCCACAGGTTGGTCAACCCGTGAATCGGACCAGGCTAGGCCAGAAGCGGCCTGGATTCAACCCAACTCATTGCCATCCTTAATAGTTTTGAACTAATTATTTAAATTATGAAAATGATTCTTTCTAGATCAATGATCAAAGTTATAATTGAATGAGATCCTTTCTTGAATCAAAGATAAGTACCGTTTAATTTAAATTGTTGACTTGTTTTAAATCCTTGTTAAATTTAATTAATTAATTAATCTTAAACTCACTTTTTGTTTTATCTATTGAAATTAAAAAAATTAGTTTTTAGTTTTCTTTCAATTCAACCTAATTCTACCATTAGTATAAAGTTTAGTGAATTAAAATTAATTTTGAAAGCTTCAGAACTTGTTCCTCAATCTCATCTATGATGATAATAAGGTTAGATCTTGAATTAGTTCAAATTCAATTCAACTTAAGTTTAGTGCTCGGACTTTACTCTTGGATTGAACTTAAATAAAAAAAAAGAAAGCTCAAATTCAATTTAATAAACAGGATTGGACTTTTTGGATAAGCTTGACATATAAAACCGCAGGCAAAAGCTTGCACTTTCATACTTGACTAAGTTTGGACTCAGAATTTGAGCTTGTTAAATCTTTTTTGAGATCGAGCCCAGATCTTAGGTGGGACGGGCCTAACCTGATCTTTTGCCATCTTTAATTTCATCGTAACTACTATAATATAAAGTTGTGATATCAGCGAACCCCGAGCAAAGGCTCGGCGGAGAGATGTGCTTCAAACTAAGAAGAAGCGAGGACACATCGTGATTCAAACCAACGCCCATGAACTTTCTTTCGATTCCTGACGAGGTTCGACCTAAGGGCCTAAGACCATCCCTAATCTTATCTCAGCTATTATAACGTAAGATTGTGTGACGTCGACGAAGCTTAAGGGAAAAGCCTTGTTGGAGGGTTCTGCTTCAAATTAATTAAGAAGTGACTCCACTGGGTGATTACTGTGATTCAACCAACACCCAATGGCCTGTTATCCTGGTAAATCCTACAAAGGAAGAGGATCCCTTCAACTTTCATGGTAATGTCTTCCATTTCCAAACTGAATCATACCTTCTGTTTTAACATATATTATCATAAATTTTCATGGTCTTTGACAGTAACTACAATTATGGATCAGCAAGAAAGGCTTTGGTGTTCAATGACCTGAGTAACGTAGAAACAGTAGCCAACGACTCATTTGATCGCATTCAAAGCAGCTCTTTGGTTTCGGATGACTGAGGACTGAGCTGCCCCTCGTGTCATCCTGCCAGAATGTTATGGTCGAACGACAAATCCCTACAGAACTCGACATTGCTGCCAATCCGATCGCCAGAGCTGATGATCGGATTGGTTTCCTCGAGAGATATATTCATGTTGTTAAGTTGGTTTCTAACACAGAACATCCTGTAAGTGTATACTTAGAGCTTCAGGATCCAGTTTAGGGTCGGTTCGGAAACTTTCATCTACCTTGCACGAGGCAGGATTGACTAGCGGCACCAATGGAAGGAACTGAATGAGGAAAATTATGGACTGTTGAGCAATCTATTTTTCATCAGATCTTGCAATATCAAAACTGGGAACTGATTAAATCAATCTTCTGTCGATTTTGCTTAAGTGGTTAGATCTAGTACGATTGTTTTACCAAATACAGAATAAGATTTTCCGATAGTCATTGTAAGAAATATTTGCAGGCAACAGTCAACAAGGAATGTACATCTGTGATTGTTAACATAGTCAACTGCTAGTATATCAAAAACAAAAACCATTCCATAGTGGATTATCCTGAACCAAAATCAGTCACTTGTCACTGTGGTGATCTTCAATCTCCTCACGGAGGATAGAAACATTCTGGAAAAGGAACAAGATCCTTAAGTGATAAGAACTGTTCAGTTGTCAGTTGGCTACATGAAACAAAGAACTAGAGAGAAGATACTTACTCCCAGGGAACGTCACCAACCATTAGCCAATCCCCTTCTTTGTCTTCATAAGTTAAAACGTGACACCGATCAGTTTGTTCACCTTCCATATCAGCCCCTGTTTGAATCACAACAGCTGAGCTCGATAACACATTTTATCCACAGAAATCAACTAATCCAACAGATCAATAACAGAAGAGAGAGAGATATTTTAAGTTACTCAACACAGAATCGTAGTGTTGAACATGTTGTCAAGAGTTCTTATCAAGTCGTAGTAATTATCATGGGCTAAAAGGTTGAGTTTCCTCCCAATAGGAATGCCTTCCATATACACTTTAACAAAGAACGTGGCACTGTTGCACTCAGTTTCTTCTGCTGCTAATGCCTGCCTCAGAAATGGATTGATCGGAGGCCAATCCAAAGGTTGGCCGCTAACATGAAACCACCACCCAAGGTCAAACACTTACAATTGGATTCAACAAGCAACGCTAAAGATTCGAATAGTTGGCTATATATATAGTATATTTATACCTTGGCATTGAAGGGTCTTCCTGTTGACAAGCTGAGATGCTAAGTCCTAGCCGAAGATCTGTGCTCAAGTCTCTCTTGAGGTGAGAAAAAGATGAGTTAGTTGACGAAGAAGGACAATTGCTGCTTTCAAGAGACGACGAAGAACTGCTTGCAGCTCCTCCGCCCATTGTTTTGAAGCAAAATTGAGCCGCCACCTTCTGTTTAAAATCTATAGAGCATGATGAAACATAATATATAGATCGATAGATAGATAATACATACATAAATCGAGTGGAAGGGGAACGCACTTCCTGATTGGCCTGATCTGAAATGTCGTCGACGTAGCCGACAGCTCCACGTGTCAAAGTAAGAGCCGACTTAGGTTGTCATGATTTCTGTTGGAAGCTTAATACAAATTCAATGTAGCTCATGTGCACAGATAAAAAAATGTCCCTCAGGTTCCTACTAATACTGTCTATATTCACAGCTTCACAGTAGTATATAAGAACGCAATTAAACTACTACATCAGGTTTTTCTTTTCCCCTCTTGGCTGAATCAAAATGTGATAATATGATTGACCACGACTTGTGCGATAGAAGAGATGTATTCAGACATATAAACAGGGTACAAAAGCTTTGAAATTTGGGACCTTCTTCTAAGAGAAAAACAAAAAAACAGACATTGAAGTTGACACACATAAATGTTCAATGGATTGGATTACCGTGCTTCGCATGTAGGCCCTGCCTACGGTTACATAATTAAGCGTGTTGGTAGTTGTAATACTGTATGTTGTTGTACGAAGGGACATATACATAATATATATATATATAATATGTACTTTTGGACACTCCATATTTATATAGAATCTGCAAAATCAACAAAAAGGAGGCATGGGATGCTTCTGCTTGCAGGAAAAACATGGAAACTTGACTTGGCCTAGGCCTAGCTATAAAAATATGGACGACTCTTTGTGTTCTACACATAATCCAAAAGAACCAAAGAAAGTTCGTTTTGTCAGCAAATACAATTCGGACTGTGAGAGGACAGATATTTCAAAGTATCAAATTCTGAAGGAATCGGTAATATGAAAAAAAAAACATGTAATCCATATAATTTTATTGTTTTAAATACTTGAAAGATATTTTGTGGTATAAAAAAAATAAAAATTATTTTAATATAATCTTTTAAAAATATTAAAATTATATATATAAGATTATCTTAGGAATTTTATTATATATATGAAATTTTAGGAGTCAAGAAAATTTTTAATTAATTGTTCAACAACAATAAAATTTATATAATTATACTATATTAATGTTAATAATAAAATTTATTACAATTTGGTAAAAACACATATATTTTAATACCATAAAGTATTTCCCTAAATGCTTTAGATCAATAAAAATAATTTGAGAGTTTTATATTAAAAAAGAATCGTTGAGAAGTTAATTTTTATTCATAGCATTAACGATGTGATTCTCTATTACAATCTAAGAAAGATTGCAATTGAAGGGCAAGATAGTTGATAATAATGGAAAGGATCACTTGATGATACTTGATATGATAGGGAACACGAAATCCTGGCATGTTGTATTGGAGACATGCAATGAGGCCAGGTTGAGGAACACAAGGAAAATGTGGTTAAGGGAAAAAGAATTTACCATTCATCTTCATCATGTATTTATATCTTTTGATTCAACAAATCTCTACCTCACGTGTAAGTAAAATCCACGTTTCCAATGATCCTCCTCTTTTTACGTCGAGGACACAAGAAATCTTTGCTTGGACCTAAAGAAACGACAAATGCCTTAAAGAAGCAAGTTGGTATATGTTTGAAGGGAAAAAGAGAAAGTAAATGTCTCCCACCACCCATACCACAGGCTTGCTTAGATTGGCCACCTTAGCAACTTTCTCTTCCTCCGATGACTTTTTGGTCTGGTTTTGTTTGATCTTGCAGGCAAATTAAGCAAAATTTCCCTTTTTCTTTCGATAAGTTTCATAAAGTCGTAGGGTTGTTCTTAGGCTCTAACGCATTCTTCCCTATTACAGCTCCGTGCTTCCATGCATTCCCATCATCATGTCTGCTCCTTCGGTGGCTTTTAACCCATTCCATAGTCAAACTTGGGAGATTTGCCTTTTATTTTCCCATGTACCAATGTCTCCAAGCTTAGGCTCCATTGTGGGGCATGATCCCCTCTTTAGGCTTGCTTTAAGGTGGCCTTAGATGTTGATTCGTTGGTAAATTTTGGGTTTAGAAAAACAAGTTTGCTGTGCAACAACCTGGTAAATGGATTCTTAACTGGGTTAACTTATGGGGTATCTCAGTCTTTCTACTATGGAGCAGGTAGAGAATATACAGTTTTGGAGACAAGTCACACTGACATGTCCAAGTCCATTTAATTAGCTTAGGACTCATTTGTACCTATGTTGCAGAAACTGTCCAATATTGCATACACATGTAATCATTTATAAATTATATATTTTAAATTAATAAATTAATAAATTAATAATTTAAAATTAAGTAATATATTCAATTTAAGTGATACTTACATATTTCAATGTGTCTCTACTGTTTAATTAATTATTATTTTTAAATTAAAATGAATTATAACTCTTTTACTATAATTCCAATCTTCAAAATTATGTAACCGTTGAAAACTCTTGGCGTTGATATTTGATTTTCAAGTTGGTTAGAAGATATGGGTCTCTCTTTATGTTTCTATAAATGCATGGTCAGAGTGCCGATGAAAAAGTTGCAATTTCGGGCTTACGCATACGACAAAAAAAATGAAGAAAAATTGGCCGAGTCTAGGTATTCTCCTCGAGTGATTGTAAACGGGCCGTCCGTCTTTTCTTGTAACAGGAGGAAAAGGAAAAAGGAATTGTTAAGTAAGAAATTATAAATAAAGATCAGTCATTAAAATTAAATCATGTTACATACAAATTATAGAAAAACCACTTTACAAACTTATGTATAAATATTTAATATAAATTTCCAACATCTCTTTCAATATAATGAATATACAAAAATACATATGTACAATAACAACAATAACATTTCAATAAAAATCTTGTTATGATGCAATATCTGAAAAGGTCCAATAATATACAATTTTATTTGCAACTAATAGAGATATCTTTTTCTAGGCCCACAAAAAAAAAGAAAAGAAAAGAATATTGAAAATGATTTGAAGAGGAAAAAAACCAAATACATAAACAAATAATCACATAAATAAATAAAATAAAAGTAAAAGTAAAAATAAATATCAAAATAAAATAAAATAATTCAAAACTAAAATAAATATTAAAGTAAGTAAATAAATAAACAAACAAGAAAGAAAACAAATAAGCCAAAAAAAACACATAATTGAAAGAGAAGAAAAAAACTGAAGGG
>JANPWT010000009.1:26562647-26582950 GCA_024678245.1 Erythroxylum densum
AATGCATGTACAGTCATTTTCATGTGCAAAAATTTACTATTCAAGGGTATGTGGATGCATGAACATATCAAGGCAATTCTAAGCACTTATAAACCATTCCAAATTACTATTCTACCCTTCCCATTGGTGATGGGATGTTACATGGCACATTCTTGAAAAATTGTTTTTCATGAACATGAGATATTTCAAAAATCATTTATGAAAATTTGATTTCATAAACTTGCATCTTTTCCAAAAGAATCATGTCCAATATCAAAAAATCATCAACACAATTCATGTAGCCAACATATAATAATTTCTCAATTCATTCAAGAAGCGATAGATGCAACACTTATGATGCAATTGAAATCATTAAACTTTCTTGATTCAATTAAAACATGTAGTGGCTTATTTACTCTATGATAACCATGTACCCACCTTGATTTCCTTGCTTATAGACTTGCTCAGAATGTCTCTACTCTTGCTTCTCCTGTGTCTCTCTTGATTTCCTTAATTCTTCACCAAATGAAGAGATCTTTAGCTCAAAGGGAAGCTCTTCTCATCCTCTACCTTTTTCCCTTCTTGAACAACCTCAAAATCTCTCTTCAAGGCTAAGCAAATTGAAACCCTAGCTTGTTTTATCTTCTTTTCTCTCAACCACTGAAATCTCTCCTCTTTTGTCCCAATTCACGTTTTCTATTTCTCTTAAATGTAAGACTACATTTTCATCTTCCAATCCTACCCTTAATGAGTGTGCAATGTCCATTTTGTCCTTCCTTATAAGCCTTATTGATAGGGATTCCGCAAGAATACAGGTTTAGTTGCAGTAATCAAGTGTCGATCCACAAGGACTAAGTCAAAATATCGAATTTATACTTCCTAAATTTGCTAAACAATTGAATATAAAAGTTGTTTTGCTAAGGAAATATCGATATACAATAATTAGAATTTGAACCAATATTCTAGGAGTTCATCCCAACACAGAATTTATGTCATCCTTATGAAATGAAATACTAATCCAAGCACATTATCCCTTTTTTTATCAATTACTTCTTTCGAAGCTATTGACGTGTTGATTCCAATTTTTTTAAAGTTAGTTTCCTAAACTAAAATCGAACCCAACCCAATGAACTCAATGGTTAATCTCAAGCACTCTTAATGAAGAATTCTATTTCTAGAGATTCTTTTAATAAAGTCTAACCTGGTAGTTCAGATATTAAACATCACCTTTCAGTTCCTAGTTTAACATCCATCATTAATTAGTTAGAAACCGTAGATTAGATAGATCAAATCAACATCAGATTGTTTCACTTTACAAAAGTCAACCACGAATTAAGAAGTAAAGTCCTAAGGTTTAACACATAAATTCCAAGTTGAAACAAACATCCTAGAATAAATGAATTTACAAATTCATGAGTAAATTGAACTGTAATGTAAAACCATAAGCATGAACATTAGAAATAAATAATGAGTGAAAGAGGAGGAGAAAGAACTCCAATGGCGTCTTAAATCTTGATTTCTCAATCTTCAAGCTTTCCTTTTTCTTTGAATAAATCTTGATTTTCTCCTCCTTTTGGATTCCTCAGCTTCGACTTCCTTCAGCTCATTTTCTCCTTGCAAAAAAGCCCCCCTTTAATCCCCCACAAACTGCCTTTTATCACTGGAAAACCATCAGGGAAAACCGTCATGCACGGTTCGTGTGAATCTACACGGTCAGACCGTGTAACCTTCATGAATGATTATGCGCTCATGCTTCAAAAGACACGGTCCATGTGAATCTACACGGTCAGATCATGTAATTTTCGGGTCTTCAACTTTGAGCTTCAACTTTACATGGGCTGTGTGTTTTTACACGGGTAGACCGTGTATTCCTCGGATTTGCTTTATTATCTCCCAAAACCCCTGTAATTTCCAAAATCAAAGGAGTAGTTCCAGATTCACAAAAACTAAAGGTAATTTTAATATCATTTGATACAAAAAAGATGACAAAATAGAGCTAAAATATATCAAGAATAACAGCTTATCACCTATGTTCCTTTAACCGTTAGTGTCTTTCCAAAAACACCATTGAACATTCTTATAACCTTAACACTTTAATTCCATCAACCTATAACATATAATCTTTCTAACATCAACATAATAATTAACTCCACAAACTTTCATAAAGACCTCATAATTAATGTAAATCATATTTATTCATCAAGAAAAAAATTTAGGGGCTAACAAAATGTCCTGCAGACATAAAGAAGCCAGTGACATAAGGCCTGGAAGGAAAGACTGAAACCATTAGGTAACTCCTTGGCTTCTTGTGTTATGAGTCTATTTGTGTTATAGACACATCCGACTTTTGGTGGCTAGATGGTGGAGCATCTAATTGAGTTACCTTCACAATGTAGGGTTTCATATCCAAGATAGAACCAATTAAAGAGAAGGAAAAAATTGATGATTGTCAACAATGAGGAAGCAGATGTTAGATCTATAGGGGATGTATGTTTAGAACTTATTGCAAGGTTCATATTGGTTTTACATGACACATTTTATATTTGATTTTTGTATCAAGTTTGGGAAAAGAACGTCATCGTTTTGTAATTAATTCTTCTGTTATATAGTTTTCATTTAATACATAACATATTGGTACAAATTTCTTATCATATGGTTTATATAGAATGTGTCTTAGCCTGAATGAGATATATGATTCTTCGTATCACACCAAACAATTCATGAGGGAGAGCCCTAATAAAGAATAAATCATATATGTTGTGAGCATAAAGGTTAAGCCACATTTTCAGAGCTAGGTTTAAGATATTGCTTAAGGAAATCATTCTCACAAATCTGGATTTTATGATTTGGAAATATACGTTGACTGTTACAAGGGTAAGTTGACTAAAAGAAGGTAAAAGAAGTCAATTTGTACTTTTGACTTGTTGGGTTTGATACTGTTATGAACCTCTAGCTTAATAGGCTAGAGATCAGTATGTATTGATAGTAATTAGTGAAAATACTGCTATTACAAGTGATTCGAGGATCACTTACTAAACCAGAGCAAGAATTGCTCCTCAGGGAGAGAAATAAGTCTCTCTCTGTCTAAAATCACACTTTTCACTCCTTTCTTCCTGAATGCCCCCTCTCTCTCTTCTGCCCTCCTTTTTCTCCTAGCTGCCCCTAGTACATTCGGTTATTTCCTAGTGCCCCATTAGCCCCCCATTCTAACTAACTCTGACATCATTCTCTTCATTCGCCACAGCCCCCTCTTTCTTTCTACGTGGATACACTCTCCCTATCCTAGGCTTAGTGTTATTCTTGTCATTGGCCCTAACAAATTGCCAAATTGGATTTCATCCTCAAATTACCAAATTGGATCCCAAGTCTGTAAAATGTGTTTTTTTGGATTACTCTCGCCTTTAAAAAGGTTATTGATGTTATTGTCCTAGTCTTAATAAATACCTTGTGTTTATTGATATCATGTTAATGTAAAATCTTCCTTTCTTTCCTACTTCTTTAAACATTTCTAATAGTCGGGGGAGAGCAATGTTTTATTAGTGTATCAAATCACCTAGCAGTCATTAAATGTTATGTCTACACCTGCTATTTTGACACCACCATCACCTCCACCTATTTCTCATCTCTATTCCAGATGATGAGATGTTCTTGATACGCTTCTAACATCGGTTCCTTATTTGGCATTAGATCCTACAGACACTGCTCTTGACCTTTTGATTACTCTCCGAAATGGTAAACATCAATGCACTTACCTAATTTTGTACTGTTTCATATAACCATCTGTCATCTTCTTCATGCTCTTTTATTACCTGTCTTGATACTATATCTCTTCCCAAAATTGTTCATGAGGCCTTATCTCATCCTAGATGACAAGCAACAATGGTAGAAGATATGAATGCTCTAGATGCTAATGGAGCTTGGAATTTAGTGATTTTACCTACAAGAAAGATGATTAGTGGATGTAAGTGGGTATTTGTGGTTAAAGTTCGACTTAAACCCCTCCTTGTTGCTAAAGGCTATGCGCAGACTTATAGTGTAGACTATTTCGATACTTTCTCTCTTTTGGCTAAATTGACATTTGTTCGTTTGTTATTGCTCTGGTAGCTACTCATGACTGGTCCTTGCATTAATTGGACATCAAAAATACCTTTTGACATAGAGACTTATAGGAAGAAGTTTATATGGAGCAACGACTTGTGTTTGTTACTTAGGGAGAGTATAGTAAAGTGCGTTACCTTCAAAGCACTTTATATGGTTTGATAGTTTGGAAATTTTAGTCAAAAAATTGAACAATTTTGAATGAGTAAAAGCAAGTTTGACCATTCAATTTTCTATAAACACTCTACATCTAGATCCCAGAGACATTGCTCTTGACTTTTTGATTACTCTTAGAAAAGGTAAACATCAATGCACTTACCTAATTTTATCTTTTGTTTCATATGACCATTTGTCATCTTCTTCATGTTTTTTTATTGCCTCTCTTGATACTGTATCTCTTCCCAAAATTGTTCATGAGGCCTTATCTCATCTTAGATGGTGAGCAATAATGGTAGAAGAGATGAATGCTCTAGATGCCAATGGAGCTTGGAATTTAGTGATTTTACCTACAAGAAAGATGACTATTGGATGTAAGTGGGTATTTGCAGTTAAAGTTCGACTTAACCTCTCCTTGTTGCTAAAGGCTATGAGAAGTCTTATGGTGTAGACTATTATGATACTTTCTCTCTTTTGGCCAAATTGACATTTGTTCGTTTGTTATTTCTATGGCAGCTACTCATGGATGGCCCTCGCATTAATTGGACATAAAAAAATGCATTTTGACATAGAAACTTATAGGAGGAAGTTTATATGAAGCAACCACTTGTGTTTGTTACTTAGGGAGAGTATAGAAAAGTGTGTTACCTTCAAAGCTCTTTACATGGTTTGAAACAGAGTCCTTGTGCTTTGTTTGGAAATTTTAGTCAAACCGTTGAATGGTTTTGAATGAGTAAAAGCAAGTCTGAAGATTCAGTTTTCTACAAACACTCTACATCTAGATCCCACAAACACTACTCTTAACCTTGTGATTATTCTCTGAAAAGGTAAACATCGATGTACTTACCTAAATTTATCTTTTGTTTCATATGACCATTTGTCATCTTCTTCATATTCTTTTGTTACCTCTCTTGATACTGTATCTCTTCCCAAAATTGTTCATGAGGCCTTATCTCATCCTAGATGGTGAGCGACAATGTTGGAAGAGACGAATGATCTAGATGCTAGTGGAGGTTGGAATTTAGTAGCTTTACCTACTAAAAAGATGACTATTGGATGTAAGTGGGTATTGCAATTAAAGTTCCATTTAAACCCTCCTTGTTGCTAAAGGCTATGCTCAGACTTACGACTATTTCGATTCTTTCTCCCTTGTGGCTAAATTGACAGCTATTCGTTTGTTATTTCTATGGTAGCTACTCATGGCTAGCCCCTGCATTAGTTGGACATCAAAAATGCCTTTTGACATAGAGACCTATGGGAGAAAGTTTATATGAAGCAACCACTTGCGTTTGTTACTTAGGGAGAGTATGTTTCCTTTAAAGCTCTTTATATGGTTTGAAACAAAGTCCTTGTGCTTAGTTTGAAAATTTAGTCAAACAGTTGAACGGTTTTGAAAGAGTAAAAACAAGTTTCTACAGAAACTCGACTTTTAGTATTATTGTTCTTGTTGTGTACGTAGATGACATTGTCATCATTGATAATGACACCATGGGAATTTCATCCATGAAAATATTTCCTCACAGTTTGTTTCAAATAAAGGATTTGGGGGTACTAAAGTATTTCTTGGGAGTTGAGGTAACAAGGAATAAGAAAGTTATCTTCTTATCTCAAAGAAAGTACGTGCTTGATTTATTGTCAAAAATTGAAAAATTAAGGGTTAAACCATGTGGTGCTCCTATGACACTTAGGCCCTGTTTGGCAATCGGCTGATTGCATCAGCTGATAGTTGATAGCTGATTGTATCA
Organism: Erythroxylum densum; assembly: GCA_024678245.1. NCBI lineage: Eukaryota > Viridiplantae > Streptophyta > Magnoliopsida > Malpighiales > Erythroxylaceae > Erythroxylum > Erythroxylum densum. Next base: position 26,568,626 of record JANPWT010000009.1, read on the forward strand.
GTTGATTTGACCAGTGGATTGCATTAACTGTTTGTTAGAGATGTTTGGCAAAATTAGTTGTTTAATGTTAGCTGTTTATGTGTAAAATGACTTATGAGGACATGACCTAAAAAAATTACAAGGGTATAAATATTATATATCTTAGTATTTCGTTGAATATTCTTATAAGAATTTAGATCTTAAAGGAGTCATATTCACCTGTACTGTTTCATTATCTATGAGAAATTTATGTAACTCTTTCTATTTTTATTTTCGTTTAAGGTCAACATTTTATTTCTAACTTATAACTGCATAAAACAATTATAAGAACAAATAATGTTCCTAAAACGTAGGTATCTAGGAACCCCAACTAAGTTGTCTTATTTACTAGAAATTGTTGTATATTAAAACTAACAAAAATATGACGCGTGTAGTACTTAATTGCAAGTTAATCAAGAATACAATTTAAACATCAAAATATTACGCAATTACTCAAATGGAAGAATTGAAGGCTGGTTGGCATCACAAATAAGTGGAAGAAGAAAAGTGGAAAGAATGTCCTTATTTAAGCAAGGGTTGAAGTGTTTGATGCTCTTTTTTCTTCTTTAGTTGCTGGTGGTGGATACATATTGGAAAGGGTACAGGTAGGTTTTGATACATATCATTTTAACTATTGGACGAAAATGCTCATATATTGCAGCGTTTTTGTTTTCAGCAGTTTACCTTCAATAAACTCATAAAAACTGCTCTTCAAACAATATTATTAGCTGTTTGAAAAGTCAAATAGTTAACAACAACCAATCAACTAAAAAAACAACTGATTGGTTGGTATCCAAAGGAGGCCATTATCTTCTTCGTCATCTTCCTTATTCTTAACTTTATTTAACTGCACAGAACAACAAGCAAAAAGATGACGAAATAGTTGAGTAAGACAAGGATCTTAAGAAAATAGAAAAAATGATGAAGTTAAGTTTTACCTTGCTTGATAATACACATACGATGTCAACATGAATAAGCATGATATCTTGGATTCCTCCTTTCCTCACAATTATAACAATAATACTCTTCACACTCATTAATTTCATCCTTCTTGAATGAATCCATTGTTGGACCATGAATATGAGAATAATTCTTCACTTCTCTTGGAATTCCAATGCATGTCATACGAAAATTTGAGTTGCACTCCAAACAAATGTAGAACGATCCCTTGCAATTCTTACTACAAATGTTGCATTGAAATTCTAAATTATATAACGAATATGGAGCTACAAAGTAATAGAGATCGTGATGGTGGTACTCTTTATTCTTGAGTGCAGATATTACCCCCCAAAAGTGGAAATCTCCGACAAGCTTTACGTGATCCTTGAGTTAAGCTTGGAGGTGAAGATTGTGGGAAGGGTGATATGGGTGTTGTATTATTCGTAGCAGTTCTGCACAAGATTTATGGAAATACATTGAACACTCAGGCAACCATAATTTGAGTATGACTGACAATTTGCATCCTAAACATTCTGGATGAATTCCATTAGTGCAATTAAAGAAATTTAATAGATGTAATTCGTGGTTAAAATACCTAATTTGAGTTTTCACCTTATTCTCAGTCGATCTTTGAATTGTTGTATTTCTGAAAAAAGCACATTTGAAATAAGTTTTGAAGTCACATTCTTTGTAAATTGCCATAACAAAGTAACTGCATAAATCTCTACACTGATTACAGATGAACTTCTCACAATTATATTGAATAGAAAATGGGTGATGAGAGTGAACATGGAGTTGCACACATTCTTGTTGACTAATTTCTACGCATCGTTTACGAAGGTAGAAATCGCAACGAAACCAATCATATGTTAGATCCAGGAGTTGCCTCTCGTATAGCCTAAAACTAAAAGAAGACAAAGTCGATTTCTTTCTGGATCGGGAATTGAAAAGGAAGAGCACATGATGATGGTTGTCATGGAAAATCTGAGTTTCTGTATCTGGAGAAAGTGATGTTGTGATTTGTTGGAGGTCAGCATTATCTGGTGAAAGAGCACATTTCGAATTCAGCTTCAACCCGCACTCTGAGCATTCATAATAATTAGGAATTCTTATGATATCCCTGCAACCATCACAAATATGCATCTCAAAGTTAAAATGGTATAGGTTTATTAGTTTGAAGGGTCAGAGAATGATATGTTGCGAGTGTAGGGGATGAGCTCATATCTCAGGAGGTAAAGAAGCACAGAATTTGTTTCCGAAGCAGATACTGCGCTTAGGGTAGTCTTCTTTAGCATCCAACCCTACAACCTTTACATTACCATCTGACTTTCTTCTATTTCCCTCATCTCGTTTGAAAAACTTGAGCAAATTGTGGATGAAATTCTCCCTATTTTTTTCACAAAATATCAAGACGTGCTTATGTTCAAATTGGATCTCCGTTATCAGATTTAAGCTTACTAATGAAGAGGCAAGAAAGAAGGTTTACAAGGAAGGCTTTTGACGATTTCTGTGGCTGAAATGGTTAAATCTTCAATATTCGTAGCTAACTATGAAAATATTTTAATGTAAAAACAGTTCGGGACTCTAAATTTTAACATCTTCCGATGCAGATTTAGATTATATTGTCTGCTACACATGTGCAAATGAAATGTGATGACTTTGTCGGAGTAAGCACTTAATGTCAATTTGAAGATAAACAGTGTTCAGATGGTTCTTAAGTTCGTGCGTTGAAAATATTAATATTCGATATTTGGTAACGCAGTTTGGCACATCTTGCATATGTCTACAGATTTGTTATCCAGCTTAATTACTTTTACTTATGATACAATAATAGTTTCACTCAAAGTATTACAGAGTCAACTCACTCAACCCTTGACATTATCCCTCATCTTAACTACTCATGAAAGTAAATCACACTTAATAATACGACCATCTCATACTAACCTCAATAGAGGATTTTCTCAATAGTATTTGATAACAAATGATGAAAATAAAATAACTCAAGTGATTGAAATAGCAACGAACATTAAAAAAAGACACTTGAGAAAGAAAACAACTTCCCTAACAATGTAGCTTCATCAACGAAAAAATGAGAAGTTGTTCATCAAAATAATATGTTGTGAAACTTCAATATAGTCACTGGAACATCCCACACATAACAGCTAAAAAGTTGCTAACGAAACAAATGTCTTTCTACCGAAATCATTACCAACTATGAAGCTGCAAAAATATCAAAATTGCTGGAAGTTTTTCGTACGAAAATCATTATCATTGACAACCCAAAAAATTCCCTCACAATAGATAGAAAACACAACTCTCCAATATGGAAAATCACAAACAAAATAAACGTTTGTTCACCAAAACGTTGTAAACAATAGAGCTGCAAAATCCACGACGCCTGCTAAAATTTAACGTACACCACTACCACTATCAATGGCCACCAGAAACACACACGATCAACTCTTAATTAGTCTTAAAGAAATCACACAAACGATTAAGAATATCAGCTACTAAAATCACGAAAACATCTAGAATTTTCGTACACCACAAATCACAAAAAGACAGCCACACAATCAACACTTCGTTGACAATCAATAGTAACACCAGAATGATGCCCCAAAAATTAAAAAAGAAATAAGCTCACCAGTTACGCAAGACAACACTCAATTATTGGTGAAAAATTGAAGAATACCCAACAGCTAAAAAAATCATGCAATTCACAATCACACAGCCCTCTGTTGTCATGCAAAGATGGAGAATCGCATCTACCAAAATCAACGCAATCAACAACACAATACAACCCTCAATTGTTATTCAAAATAGAAGATTTTGCAGCAGCAGAAAAATCACATAATCAACGATAAAACCAGCAGCAAGGTCGTCAAACCTTGACAGAAAGTTGCAGTACAAAATATTATCCCACAAAATCGACTACTAAAATAATCCAAAATTGCTCTACAATCCTAACATCCAAGTCACACAAAGACTCTCGTCTTTCCACACCAAAAACAGCAATCCTTCAACTTCAAAACTTGCGTAAAACATATTAAAAAGACAGGTGCTATTAGCAATCAAATCTCTAACATATCCTTCCTTAGATAGCTATTATCTCCAAACTAGGTTATCCATTAAATCCCATCTTGAATAGGATTTTAAACCTTATCAAACTTATCTTGAAAGAGTCCCACATAAATCCACTAAGTCCAGTAATCAAATAATGTCCAAAATTAAATAATAAGATATAATATATATATCTTAACATGTATATATATTTTTGTTCATTCATTTTTTAGTGGATATAAGATATATATCTTAACATGTATATTTTTGTTCATTCATTTTTTAGTATTCTTTTTATTATTAGTCGTAGATATCTTTTGTTGAATTTAAGTTTATGATCTTTGTAAATATAGTGTTTGAAACGGTTGAGAATAGGCAGGCGTTAGCTTTAGAATTTTTGATTTTTTTCTCTTTGTAAGTCTTAAGTTAAGCTACCATACGATTCATGAGCAATCGGTGAACATATTTATTTTTCTCTATAATTTCTAAAGGTCTAATGCATCAAGATGTCAATCTAACAGTTTAAGCTTGATAATTATCACCATCGAAAATTGGTGGTACAACTTGGAAGAAAGATGTTTCAATTTCTATTGCATGAAGGTTGTTGTGTGTTTTTTTTAATGTGTTTGAGTTCACTCATATCAAAATTTTAAATAAAAAAAACGATAACTTACTATAGGAATCAAAAACAAAATAATAGAGTGTGATTAGAGTTGTTATTCGACGATGACAATAACAAAAATATAATGGCTTTGCAGTAAAGAAAAGAACAAAATGTAATAGCTGAAAGTCTTTATATTGTTTGCTCTTCATAAAAAGCTGAAACGTAACAATACCTAATATCAAGTTACAACAAAAAAGATTACAGAAAACATTTCTTAAAGACTTGATCAACATTCGGCACATTTTTTTGTATCCATAACTGTAACATCTTTAAGGCACTTTTCCAACAACGTCTAAGCTTTTTCATGTTTACCGAACAAGAATAACTCAAGTTGATATACGATAACTTCAAAGTAGATATGTATCCGCGTCTGGAAAACTGGAAAAGTACACTTGAACCCCTGGAGTTGCACCAGATTGAACTGAAAGGAACAGTGGAAAACAAAAAATATGTAAACTTTTTATTTTAAGATAAGATTGTGGTCTAGTTTAATTAATGGGATGGATGTAACTGGTGTCTGATTAACACTCGTATGTCTAGACACTGTCATTGCAATTTGTTGCTATAGCAGTTTTGCGAGAATACTTGACATGCCACAGTTGAAGCTCATTAGCTTTATTGAAGCAAATTAATGCGGATAAACTTGAGACGGCTTGCACCATGCACGGTATTTTTGTTATGTCAATACTCAATAGATGCAATTTCAGTGGCACTTTTCAGCACTATTTATTTTGAGCTATAGAATAAAGAGGAACTGATCTTTACACAACTCGAGGCTTGAACAGTTACCTGTGGACCGTTCGAGCTTTTTCATCTTAGGCAATTTTGAACATAGTCTTGATGAGACTTCTGATGTTGTGTTTGATATTTTTATTAGAGAATAGGTGGGGTCAACTTATTGATGCCATGAAAATTGTCCAAATGATTGATATTCATTATTGCTCGCTATAATTTCGGGATCATCATAGTAAAAGCATGTCGTGCAAGTGAAAGTAGCAGTATGAAAAATGCTTAATGATGCAGAAAGAAGAATTACAACGGTGTACAAGGCAAGTGCTCTATTCCTACTTAATTATGCTAAAGCCAGATCACAAGCACAAAGTTATTGCACATATCAGTTCTAATACCCCCAGCTTTCTGACTGTAGCATGCTGTCCTCGTCCCTCGGATGCTGGCCAACAATTTTATTCCATCTGCGTATTGTTTGACTTTCTTGCAGGCTAATTTCTCTCTAATATACTAGCCGGTGGGTATGGAATTTTTTTAATAAAGTGAAATTCGTAATCAATTACGAAGGTATTTAAAATTGACATGAATGGGTACTTGGTCTTTGAATTTATGAAGATGATTTTCGCATACTATCTTAGGAATTAGGCCTTATATTATATTTGAAGTTAATTCCCGAGCGGTATGTTGATTTTGTTGAGTGTTTAGTCCTATTTTTTAGGCTTTTGGTGATTATAGATGCCTTTATATTATATGGGAATGACAAACAAGTGAAGACAAAATGAATGAAGCTTTTTTTAGGAGATACACGACCTTATAGAGTCCTACATGCTCATATCTTGACTTACACGACTGTATGGATCAACTGTATAAGTCTCTGGAAATGTGCGAAGGAACATGTGAAGAATGAAGACATACATGGTCATGTACACGCCGGTGTGTGGAGACCCTGTAACTCTTTATAACCATCTACAACTGCGAGTGAGGCGATGTTGAAAATACTCGGTCACTTACATGACCGTATAAGTGATCATGTATGATGCAGAAAGACCTATTTCGTGATATAAAAGAGAAAAGAACATAGTCTTTTGTAGAAGGTACAGCCATAGTGTCCAAAAATGAGGAAAAACAGAGAGGGAAAATAGTGTTATATTCTCATCCTTGTTTGATTACTTTTGGGATTAGTTTGAGTGTTGTTGATTGTGATATTAACTTTGGTTTCGATCCTGAAACTTTATTGTTGTTGTGGGAAGAGTGATCAACTTCTTTTAAAATCCATATTAAATTTAGTGAATTTACTTGTCAGTTAGTCCCGTAGTTTTTCTCTCTACAGTATCTTCTACGTTAATCTTAGTGTTTATTTCATCATCACATTTTTTATTATTATATTGTTTTGTTGGTGTAAGTTTAAGAGTTCTTTCTTGTCATTAATATTTGGTTGATCTTTTAGATAGATGTGTTATTGCCTCCTAACAAGTGATATCACACCCAATGTAATAGAAGGTGGAAACAACTTTATGGTCAAGTTATCAAATTACTCGATTTGGAGACCCATGATGGAGGACCTTCTATATTGCAAGGATATCTTTGATCTATTGATGTGGATAAAGATATGAAGGATGATATTCCTTCAAAACCTGACAACATATCAAATAAAGGATGAGAAAAGATGTAACAAAAAACTCTGGGCACTATTAGACAATGGTTTGATATCAACATATTCAACCATATGTCTCAAGAAACGGATCATTTTGAGATATGGAAGAAGCTAGAAGATATGTATGAAAGGAAGACTGCTCATAACAAGGCCTTCCTGATTAAGAGACTTGTGAATTTAAAGTTAAAAGTTAGAAATCAGTGTCAGAGCATATAAGTGATTTCCAAGATATAATCAACAAGCATACTACATTGAAGTTGACAACGTGTAGACTTTTGTGAGAGAAAGCAGGGGAAGGAACAAGAGTTGGGGTCCCAAAGGTCATGATAAGTCTAAGAACTATTTAAATTCTAGAGGTGACAAAACATGAAGACATACCATAAATTGCGATAAGTTAGGACACATTAAGAGGTTCTGGTATAAATGGAAGAGGGATAAGAAAAAGTAAGATCATCAGAATGATGGTGATGATAAAAATATAACAACAACAACTTCAATCACGAATGATCAGGTGTCCCTAGTTTATGCAACTAATGAATGATTCTATGTCAGTAATTTTGGTTCTGAATCATTGATTGACACGGGAGCATATTATCAATATGTTTCAAAGGTGGAGAACTTCTCAAACTATAAGAGCGGAGATTTTGAGAGTGTAAATATGGGAAACCAAATTTTCACCAAAATAGTCGATATAGGTGATATCCAAGTTCAGACAAACATAAAATGCTTATTGATCTTGAGAGATGTATAACACATCCCTGATATAAGGCTAAATCTATTATTGGCTAATGTGTCAGATCAAGAAGGATTTTAATATATTTTTTGGGATAGGAAGTGGAAACTATCCAAAAGTGCAATGATGATTGCCCGAGGAGCAATATGTTGCAAGACATACTTAAAGGTATGTGGCAGTGGAGAAGTATACACAATCGAAAAGAAAATTTTGTCAAATCCATGGCATCGACGATTCGGACAAATGAGTGAGAAGGGATTAAAGTTATTGGTTGATAAATCCTTTATCCTAGTTAAGAATTCACAACCGCTTAATTCTTGTGATCATTAATTGCTTGGCTAGAAAACAACATAGAGTTTCTTTCAAGAGAAGATCTATAAGGAAGTTGGAGATATTGGAGTTGGTGAATTAAGAGATTTGTGGTCCTATTGAAGAGGATTCATTAAAAGGTAACATATATTTTGTTACATTTATTGATGATACTTTGATGAAGACTTGGGTATATGTGTTGAACTCTAAGAGTCAAGCATTTAAAACTTTCCAAGAAGTTTCATGTTATGGTAAAAAGGGAAGCCGAAATGCCTACGAACATAAAATTAGGGGGGTATACTTCCAAGTTGTTTGAAGAATATTGTACATGATATGGCATTAGACATGAGAAAATCAAATAAGGGACTCCACAATATAATAGAGTTGCTAAGAGGATAAATAGAACCATTATGGAAAAGGTTCGTTATGCTCATAATGCCTATATTGCCAAAGATATTTTGGGGAGAAACAATCTAAAACTGCAGTCTACTTGGGTAATTAAGGTCCCTTAGTTATATTAGATTTTGGGATTCTCAAGACAGCGTGTACTAGCAAAGATCTCATATATCATCATCTGAAAGTTTTTGGCTGCAAGGTATTTAGACACGTACCCAAGGATCATAGAAAGCAACATGACTCAAAGTCAATCCCTTGCATTATTGTTGGATATGGTGATACTCAGTTTGACTTTAGACTTTATGACCTAGAGAAAAAAAAGGTTTTCAGGAGTAGGAATGTGTTACTCGAGGACCACGAGAGATGTGCTAATCTTCTGAGTAGATATAAGTCCTCACACTACAGCTCATCATATAGAACTATTAGCTTTTCACTAATTCCTTCGACTATTGAGCAGTCTACAAGTGAAGAAGATGAAGTGTGTGAACAAATGCACAGTTGTGGTGTAACATACCACCATAGAGTATATGCCTGAATATACCAAAGGATATTAGAAAAAAATACCCTACGAGAATGTCATTTTAGAGCAATCACATTAACTTATTTAAGGCATCAACATATCAAAAAGTTTCAAAATGGTCAATACTTCCCATCTCACTCACAAACATAAACTTACACGATGTCATTACAACTCATAATTCATGTATATGCATTACATAACATTTGAGAGTTTAACCTCAGTTACAAAATGTGCTACATGAAAAGGGATGTTAAACCAAAATATTCTAACAAGACTCCTCAGTATTAGCTAACTAGACCTTTGAGTCATTCTTGTCCCCAAAAACACAAGTACTATACTTCTACTCTATCATCTTAGGAACTAAATCTCCCTTGAACATGAAAATCAAATTGCAATTTTGATATGTTTGTGAACTCAGTGAGTGAACCATCACCAATGTGTTCACTCAAGTCAGAACACCAAAATAAATTACATAACTCAATTCAGCAAGTATATTATAAAATCTAGTATCGAATACCACATCACAGTCATATTTCAACAAGTACTATATACCAACAAAGCGTATCACTATTTCAAAACAATTCAATAATTTATCATAATCATTCATATGATACATATATAATTGTATATGCAAATACAAATGTGATTTCTTTCTTATTTTGCTTTGTTGTGATCGAGATCCTATCAACCCAATTACCGTCTCACATCCGTTATAGATTCCAATATCATTTTATTTACTATCCCGTATCCGTTATGGATATCGGGCTCATTGTTATCAGAGCTTGTGGCTCTTTGTGCATAATCTTGAGCTTAAATCTCTTTTTCACATTGGTCACTCCGGTCACAACTTCTTTATCCGATCATACATATCAATGAGATGCATCAATTTATATGTCATGCTTTCAGTACTTTTCATTCAATATGCTCATGTCATATATTAATTTCATCAAAGTTAAATCTGACATTTATCATTCAGTTATTCACACATTTCATATTGCACATTCAATTCAAGCAGTAACACATATATTTGAGTTTACACATCTAGGTTAACTTACATTATGCTCTAGAAAAGTTATTACCTTGATGATCAGGCAATGTCTGGATGTTGGTGATCAACTTGTGCATCTATAATCAAGCAATACATACATAGTTCATAATCACTAATTTGTTCAATCCTATGAATATACAATCATGCACATGTATATGTATCATGTTCAATGCATGCTCAATTGACCTTTTCAGGTATGTATTCTTAATCAAAATTCTTGACCGTTCAATTATTATAGCGTGTATATTACCATTTTGCATTCAAGTTTATACCTTGAGTAAGTTTGATTACTCTAAATTCATCAATCATACATTCATCAACCTTTTCTAGCAATATACATTCACATAATTTTCCAATTCTCATTCATTCATACCTAATATACCTTACTCATATCCTTTGGATCATATTTGCATTTATAAGAACATGTTTATTCTTTTGACAACTCAAAATTTCTAGATTTAAATACATTGATATCAAAACAATCCATTCCTTAAGTAATGACATTAATTAACAACCTAAACTTATCAAACCCTTAATTAGTTAATCAAGCAACAATCTAGGTTCACTTCAAGCCTTAATCAGATCCAAATACACCAATATAGAGTGACTTATTTGGTTCAACAAATTCACAAAACTCAAATTGTCATTTAAAAGCTTTGGCCATGATTGTGGGGGACCTTCCTATGATCGTGGGATGAGTGCCCCCAACGTGCACTATCCAATTTCCCTTAATTTTATAGAATCAAACATGTTCATACCAAGTTCAAAACACCTTTATTATAGTCCATTAATTATACTTCAAGCATACCTCAATTATACTTCAATTCCTCATCAAATTCATTTCCAATTTTAACTCAAAATCATTCATTTAGGTAGCTCATAAACTATTGTCTTTCATGCATGCAAACTAGAACAAAAACTATCATTCATACATCATTTTCCAACACTCATTTCACTCCAATATCACAATTAATTCATCCCCAATTCAGTCATCATTAAGTTCTATTAACATATATCACAAGAGATCAGTCTTTCATAAACTTGATCAGCTCAATTGCCTCCTCAATTATGAAGTCTACTTTGCCTTATAAACATGCAAGATCATCTAAATACAAAGTGGGAGTAGAATGGGTTTTTACCAAAGATAAAAAGATATCAGCAAGTACAACAATGATTTGGTTCTATAACTATCTTTATGAAGGGTAAAAGCATGGATTTTGGTATAATAATTGAACACAAACGTAGATAAAACACAGAGATGTGATGGTGTGGGTGTTTCGGTGGTGCGAGGAAAGGAGAAGAAAGTATGCAGCATAAACTTTAGGAAAGATAAATGACTCTGCATTTGCTTAAGCCTTTTAGTGCAAGTTGTCCTTATTTTAAAAGGACACATGTCATCCAAGGAGATAAGCTACATGTCCAATATCCTAGGCCATTTGTCACTCAATCACTACTACCATTAATCATTTAATTTTGTTTGTCAAATGTCACTCATTTTATAGGCTAGTCATCCTAATTTTTCATGTGTCAACTTGTCTTACCACTTGACATTTTTCCTAGACTAAATGTACATTTTAATTCATCAATTTTTCAATTGTAACAGTTAACTCTAAATTACTAATTATAATTCATCAAACTAAAATTTAAGACAAACAATACACATCATATCATCATTATTTTAAGCTTTTCATACCTCGGAATATGTCAATTGAGTGCACATACAATCTTTGCAATACTTACTAAATCATAATTCGTGTTTGTAAGCTAACAATACGCATGTGAATGAAATGTATTTTATTAATTCTCAGATGATAAACTCATGTGACTCAATAGCTTAAGACTCTAACCCTCAGTAATATTTTGGAAACCGACTATTACAGGTGGTGATTAGATACAATCTAATAATGACGATTTATATAAACCATATCTAGATAATGCTAAAAATGACTCCATTGAGAATAATGATCAGGGGGAGCAATTGAATCCAACAACTGATTAAACACATCTTCAAAGGTCGTCAAAGGAGAAAAAGCCTTCTACAAGGTATCCAAGTTTTGAATACTTGTTACCTACTACTGAGGGGGAGCATGAGAATGTGAAAGAGATTATATCTTATGAAGACAATGATCTCTGGCTCATAGCTATGAAGGAAGAGATGGATTCCCTGAAGAAAAATAATATATATGAACATATAAAGCTTCCAAAAGGAAAAAAAAGCATTCAAGAATAAGTGGGTGTTCAAGATAAATAGAGATGGTAACAAGCTGGTAAGCACAAGGAAAGACTAGTAGTGAAAGGATTTAGTCAAAAAAAGGATATAAACTTTGATAAAATCCTTTCACCAGTAGTCAATATGACCTCAATTCGAACATTTTTGGGTCTAATTGCCTATTTGGATCTTAAACTTGCGCAATTAGATGTTAAAACAACTTTCTTACATGGAGATTTGGAAGAGGAGATATACATGGAGTAGCAAGAAGGTTTCAAAGCTAAAAGTAAGGAAATCTAGTATGTAATTTGAAGAAGAACCTATGCGGTTTAAAGTAAGCTCCAAGGCAGTGGTATCGGAAGTTTGATTCCTTTATAATGGATTATGGTTACAAATGAAATTATGTCGATGCTTGTGTGTATTTAAAGAAGTTTTCAAGTAAGAACTTCATTATTTTTCTTCTTTATGTTGATGATATGCTGATTGGGGGTTAAGACATTGGTAGATTCCAAAAGTGGAAGGAGGATTTGTCCAAATATTTTGATATGAAAGATTTGGGACTTACAAAGCATTTTTAGGCATGAAGATAACTCGAGATAGGAAGAATAAGAGATTATGGTTGTCGCAAGAGAGATATATTGAATAAGTGCTAGAAAGGTTCAATATGAAGCATGCAAGTCATTCAGGAATCTACTGGCATCTCACTTCAAGTTGTGTAAGTGTGCATATCCCTCAACATAAAAAGAGAAATATGGTATGTCCTTTGTTCCATACTAATCTGCAGTATGGTCTTTAATGTATGCAATGGTGTGCACAAGCTAGATATTGCTCAAGCAGTTGAGATGGTGAGAAAATTCTTGTTGAATCCAGGGAAGGTTCACTAAGAAGTAATGAAATGGATTTTGAGATATTTGAGAGGCACATCAAAGTGGAGTTTGTGCTTTAGTGATGGTTAGCCAACTCTGGAAGGTTTTATAGATGCAAATATCGCTGGAGATGTTGATGGAAGAAAATTCATTTCAGGCTTTCTGTTTAAGTTTGCAAGGGGAACCATCTCATGACAATCCAAGCTACAAAAGGGTATGGCTTTATTTATAAATAAAGAAAAGTATGTAGTTGTAGTGGAAACTTGTAAGGAGATGCTCTAGTTGAAAAGGTTCCTTTAAGCGTTGGACGTGAAGCAAGAAAACTATGTAGTATTTTGTGATAGTTAAAATGTTATTGACTTAAGCAAAAATACTATGTATCATTCATGTACAAAACACATAAACTTCAGATATTATTAGTTAATATTCTTCATAAAAGAGCTACAATTAATGTTAAAGAAGGTCTATACGAATTTGAATGATGCTGATATGCTAACTTAAGTGGTTCCCAGAAACAACTATAAGCTTTGTAATAAGCTTTCCAGTATATATCTCAAGTAGATGACGGAGAATAGCGTGTATTCCCCAAATTTAGGTTAGAGGATAAGATTATTGAGTGTCCAGCCATATTTTTAATACTTTCAGTAATCATAGATACCTTTAAGGTTTGTAAGAATTGTAAGGTTTGGATCATGCATCTCATACATAATATATATCAAGTATACGCAACAGAAAATAAAACGGAACCTAAAAAAAATCTACTCATGCATATCGATATAGAAAAAAAACACGAAATGTAAGATATTTAAGTACCTTTCTGATGATCTCCTTTGTCCTTTAATCTTCTTTGCATTAAGTTATTGTAAACCACAACGATAAATATAAATCGTTTCTAATGAAAGTCTACATGAAGGTAGAAGGATGAGACCTCATTAGGAGATGGCTAGAATTCTTTCTTTGTGCTAGCAAAGACAAGAACTCTTGTGAGAGTTAATGAGAAAAATAGTTTGTGTCTAAGAAATAACATTTCTTTCACTTGTGTCTTACACAAGATGCACGAAAATCATCTTTATTTTCTGTACCATTTGGCCTTCCATAACCTCCATCACTAATGGAGAGTTATGGGAAGTTAATGGTCATGAATAGCATGCATTAATGAAAGTTATGGAAAGTTAATGAC
>JANPWT010000009.1:26604378-26618565 GCA_024678245.1 Erythroxylum densum
AATTAAGGAAATGAAATGATTTGGGATCTCATAAGAAGTCTAGAAGCATAGGAAGAGAGATATACTTACCTTCATCACAAGTACAAAGTCAATTTCAAGAGGCCCAATCATAAGTCAAACGGCTCAATCAACCACATAAAGTACATGAACAAGTATAACTATATTGTTCATTTCATGTCTATGATCTTATTAATGTAATATCTATAATTTAGCAGGTTGTAGTTGAATATTTTGCTGATAATATTATGAACATGTATATATATCCTAAGAAATTGACCTTAACAAATATTAAGGTAACTATTTGACTATTTTCACTTCTTTTATCAGTTTATAGAGTACTTTAATAGAATTTTAAAATAAGAAAGATGGTGTAAACAAAGAATTTACCTTGAATTGTTTTGTATTCTACAGTTACTTGCTGAGGAGTTTCTAAAAGCAGAAGACTTTAGCCAACTGCATATGAGAATGAAAATGGTCAATATGGTTTGAGCTTCTGCTAACTAGAGAGCAATCAATTTTTAATGAAAATGGCAAAGCAATTAGCATTGAGTTAGGAGAATTTTAGTGAGTTCATTACTAAGAACAAGTATGTGTTGTTGAACTTCTATGTTCCCTGGTTTCAATGGAGCAAGCTTCTGGCACATGAATATGAAGCAGTAGCTGCGATCCTCAGTGGTGAAGCAATGATTGCCAAGGTTGATGTTGTTACTGAAACTATGTTCGCCTATAAGTACAAAATTCAGGGTTGTGCTACTCTCTTCTTCTTTGTCAATGTAGTCCACAATGAAACATATTACTGTAATAGAACAATGTATGCTTTTGTTTGAACTGCATCTCTTTTCTATTTGGTAAATAGTACTATAATTGTAGACAGGATAAGACTACAGATATAACAGACAGAAAAACCCCATGAGATGACAAAAACTACCAATGTTGCAACTGCAATTTGAACACTATTTTAGTTGTCATATTATTTGATTACTCTAGGTTTAAGATGATGAAGGGCAATGAATGTTGTGTGTGCATATGTGAACTATGACAAATTAAAATAATTGATATGAAATACAAAAAATGAGAAAATGAGTTGATACTGACATAATTTGTCAACACTGCAAAGAAGAAATTGCAAAATGGGTACAGCAGAAAATTGAAGAGTATCGTACATCCTATGTCACAATGAAGACAAAGGAAGCTGCAGATTTGATGTTGGTCTCTGCTACATCTTCCAAGTTGTTATTTGAGACTAAAGATGGTCAATAGGTTTTCCAACCATTCCAACGTAGCAACCTCAAATACAAATTTAGAATTTCTAAACTCATAATTGCAGATAAGCAAAGCACCACACTTTACCAACCAAAGCGTAAACTTAAAAGAGCATGCTTCAGAACTTAGTAAAAGACCATACTTCAAAACTTAGTGCTTGTTTGGGGGTAATGGGAAAACAAGTATGGGTATGGAATGAAAACTCATATTTGGTATCAACAGAGGTAACACTTTCATTCCTCCTTTTTCAACAATACTCCATTCCTCTAGATTACTAGAGGAATGAGATTCATTGTTGACTATACTTCATTCTCATTCCTTGCTACATTCATTCCTATTTCTATTCTCATGACCCTCTGTGAATCAAGCACCCCCTTAGTAACCTTGATGGAACCAAACAACTATGAATCTTGATAGTTTTCTGCTAAATCCATATCATTAATCCCAGTTTAAAGTAAAATCTGTGAAGTATTAATCACTATGAAACCCAGAGAAAAAATTAATATCTCCAAACCAAAACCTACAGCAACTTACAATAACAAGAGTATATAAAACATCAAAGCAATAAACTCCTCATACCATCAGTGAACAAATGCAGTAAAATCTATATCACCGAAAAGCAACCCAAATGTCAAAAGATGTAAAGATTTCACCTTTCTTTTGCCAAGTCTCTTAATTCTTTGGAAAAATGGAACCCCCAAGTAGCATGTTATGGAGAATCCAAGAAGAAAACGCACAGTAAAATGAGAGAGATTAACAATAGTCCAAGCCATCCCAGGAAAGCAACCGAAGACAAAGAACGAGGAGCCAATCGAAGAAGAAAAAGTACAACAAAGTGAGAGAGAATTAAACAAATTTTTAGAAAACGCCCAACCCCAATTGGATCATATACAAAGAAGCGATCGTCAGTTGGAGTATGTTCTTGCCCCTTCTATAAAACGATGTCGAATTTGTGATTTTCTATACCTTTGAACGTTGTCATTTCTTGCTGTCTGGGGATGATCTTACCCCTTCCATAAAACGTTGTTGTTTCGTGGTCAATCTATTTTCAATTTAAAAAAATTGTTACAAATTGTTCCCTCTAGTTTATAAGTTATAGTGGGTAGAGCACACAACACACCTTTTGTCCCAAAAATATTATCTAAGATATTATTATTTTATTTAGTTAAAGATAACAAAAATTGTATAGTTGAAACTGGACTAACTTAACCGATTCGAGTAATTGGAATTAACCAAAATTTAGTTTGCTATCAAATTTTCAAACAAAAAAATCTAAAACTTTAAATCACTCTTAAGCTTAAGTTATTCGACTCAAATCTTACATTTTTATATAAAATAATGTTATTTTGAATAAAATAACATCGTTTAAGCAATAAATAAAATTAAAACTTGATTAGAAGGTAATTTAATTTTCGCTAGACATATTTTGAATGCTTGTTAGTAATTAGAAAATTTTTGTATGTTAAATATACATTTGTAAATATCATTTACTAAATAGGTGACTAAAAGTATAGCAACAATTCTGCATATATAAGACTTTATTGCAACAGTATTTTAATTTTGTTACCTTTTTTATATATGATAACAAATTATTATTACCGTTATTTTTTAATATTAGTAAAGACGATATTTTAAAAACTATTATATTAATTTTTAGCAATATATTTTTAAAGTGTTGCAAATATCGTTGCCTAAAGCTCTTTTGGTCGAAGTGTGGCGTCATTACGCGATATATTGTAATCATGTTTACAACGAAAAAGAGAGGATCACTTCGATACTCAGGAATGTAACTTGTCCTCTGACCACGTTGAATAACCAAAAAGTGGCTGAATTTCACTTCACAAACTCAAACTTCAGTGGGAATGTTATTATTAACGAGCTTGACAATGCTTCGGCAGTTGTGCTTTCCCATCAATTTCATTCATTCTATGGCCTTTTTATCATAAATTCTTCTGTTGATAAATGATAACTTCTATTCTTTTTTCGCCTTATCTGCTCTATCCACTTGGCTTTGTCTGTATCTAAACAGGAATTATTAGCCTTGCATGATATGATGGCATTATCTCCATTTTGCAATTAAAGTATGCAATAGTACAAGAATATGAGTTTAGCTTCTTCACGATTTTGTCGCTGAGGATGAGATATCATGGGTCGCCACTAATTCCTTGATACCAACTACTCTTGTTGACGCGGATAATCACCACATGAATAATAGCAATTGTTTGTTGCGTGCAGTTTGTAGCAATTAATTCTTGAAGAGTGGGGACCTGCAAGATCACTCAGTCGTCAGACTATGTTTTCATTGGTAATCAATTCTTATCCATTGCATAAACTTTTTCTTGGCTGTGATCTTGCTTCGTCGCCCGGTACGTGGATCAGGGAAAAGCAAAAGGTGCAGACTGGAAGACGCAGGCGCACGTGAAACATCACGAGGGTGCACGTGAAGTACAAGCTTTTGATACACACTTTGCTTTGTCAAACTCGAGAACCTGATGTGATGTTTCATACTCCCGGAACGTGGAAGTGCAGAGGCAGATTGTCCCACTTGAATTTGATGTAAAGTTAGGGTCCTCTTCGAAAGGAGTATGAATTTTTAGTTTATTATTATAATGTCTTATTTTGTCCGATAAATTTTAACTATTTATTTATATGAATGCCACGTAAGTCATGCATAACTAAACGTAAAATTTACATAAATAAATAGCTGAGATTCATAAAACATAATAAGATATTATAATATTGGACAAAAGATTCGGTCTCTTTTAAAAGTGACCACACTTATACGTATGTCATCAGTCCATGTCAGGAATCCCATATCGGACAACTATAAGAGCATTAAACAATATATAATAGTATGCAAATCCCTCCTCTTGAGCTAGCTTTTGGGGATGAGTTAGGCATTTCTAACATGGCATCAGAGCCAAGTTAGTTTGTCTCGATAGTTTAGGACGGTGTCCGGTTATATCCCTTTGCCCAATATATCTATCAGATGTCCAGTCCTGTTCTGGACTAAGGAGGGTGGGTCAGAAATCCCACATCAGACAACTATAAGAGCATTAAATAATATATAATAATATACAAATCTTCTCCTCTTGAGCTAACTTTTAGGAATGAGTTAGGCACTTCTAACAGTACACCTGAATTCTTTGACACAGTTTAGGATTTGGTGGTTCATTTTCGTACAGTATAATATAAAGGAGATAAAATTGGGAAAACCAACGTACACCTGAAAGTTTGATCTTTTCTTAACCACAGTTTTGTCTATTGGAAATGAGTTATGGAAAATCAATTAGATAAGATACAATTAAGCTGATAACCGTAAGCGTATAGCTTGAATGATGAAAAGCTGGCAAAGGGAGAGAGAAGATGCAGATATGTTATGGGAGTCATGCCCTGATAGTTACAGGACCATTGTCTCTGGTCTCCTGGGCATCCTAATTATTACGTACTTCTTTCGCTCAGCAGCAAGTAGGTCCGGCCTCTTCTGAGTCGTGGACGCCTAACCTCCATACCATTGATCACGTTATTTGGTTTAGACGTGCTAAAATTTAGTACACAAGTTTGTGAATTGTATTCTAGAAACCCACTTTTCGTCTTTTCCACCGTGGAATCTATCTCGATATAATCGCTGTATGAGTTTAGATTTTTTTTGGTCTAATTTTATAATATTTTATTGTATCTAATAAATTTTAGTCATTTATTTATGTAGGTCTCACACGAGTCTCACATAAATAAACGCGAGTCCCACATAAATAAATAGCTGAAATTTATTAGACACGATAAGATACCATAAAATTGAACAGAAGATCTTGTCCTCGCTATATCGATTTAATTTAGGACAGTATTTTTTGAAGTACTAATCTTTTGTTTAAGATTATTCTCCCTTATTTTTTACATCTAAATTTTATTAATTTATTTATGTAAGATTTATATAAATAAATACCAAAGTCACGTAAATAAATAGTTGTGATTTAATAGACAAAATAAAATAAAATAATCACATAATATCCTGTTACATTTTCGAACGTTCTTTATTGTCAACCTCCACTTGCTGCCTTCCATGGTTATGAGCGGACCAGAACGTAACATGTATGCCATTTCGTCCTTATAAACAGACCTTCATAGGGTTTATTTTTGCGGTTGTTCAATCTCATCCAGACTCCCGAGGGGTTCTGGCCGTTATCTTGTAAGATGTGGTTGATGTTTCCTTCGTAGTACGTATTTCAAGAATGCTTTCAATCCAGAGTAGGAACGAAGAGAGAAGAGTAGCTTGATTCAACTCAGTCTACGATGACTACTAGGTTGGCTAATTTAGAGTCGTTCCGACTGTTCTTGAAAAGTGTTACATGCCCAGTTTAGTATTTTCCTCTCTTTCTGTATCCAAAGTTTCTGATGACATTTCCGGTGCAGGGCTCGTGATGATTTTATGGAGTTGGTGTATGAACATGGTCAAATTCTAGTTCGTGGAAGATCGACTAGTGGTCCGTGCGTGAGTTACCCTTCACACGCTCATAAAGCTCAACGTAATAAAGAAAATACAGACAATCACCCTCCAAAGAGGCCAAGAGCCTTGCATGTAGATTCCGTCGTTGGAGATGAGTTTTCTCCAGCTCATGAAGAGCCAACGAAGTATGCTTCGCAAAAAGATCAGTTTATTGACATTTATCGAAGGTGGCCTCATACCAATTTCGACATATTTCTGGAGAACACGAGGATTAGTCCCATTGATGATCATAACACCCAACCACGTCTTGTTCCTGTCCATAAGACCTCAATGCCCCAACCTGGGAATACACCTGATTTTGTAGCAGAAGTTCCTGAGGTTTCTGCTGCTTGGAGTCGTCAGCAACACCAAACTTTACTGGAGCAACCACAAAATTCACCAATACTGAGCCAAACTCAAATGAAAACAAGTGGTAATTTGTCCAACTCAAAGTTACACCAGTGGGATTCATCTAGACCTGATAAGCACTACGGTTTACAGAATTTTTCCTCCTTGAGACCTACTGTTTTGTTGAACTCAGATGATAAGCGTAGTGAAGCGGCAATAAGATCAACAGGCCATCCAAACCTGTCGAGGGTTGAATTGGAAACAAGTAAAAATGAGATGGACATCGTCAAGTCGATGTTTAATCCTCTAGTGGAGTTACCACCTGATGAACAATCTGAAGCTGTTGTCCCTCAAAATGTAGTTACCAGAAAACAATGTCTTGATGTTGTTTTTGTTCCAGAATCAAACAAAGAAGTTGAGAAAGTCCAAACAAAGCCTGATTCAGCGAAATCTAGAGATCATCTTGCTGCAACTACTTCAATGTGCTCACGCGGTGCTTCAAATGATTCCACATATTTTCTGAAACGAACACTTGAAGACAACGAGGGAAAGGCGTATCCAAGTGAAGTATGCAAAGCTCTAACTTTTTTCCTACTTTCACAGAGTTGGATTTCGTTTTGTGTGATTTTAAGAAAATCTAATCTGTTAAGAATGATCAGGAAGACAAAGAGGGCACTGAGAGAAAAACAGAAACTAACGGAAGTAGTACTAAGAGAAAACGAACAGAGATCCATACTCCATCTGAAAGGGTGAGTGATCCTAGCTGTTAATGATCGATATATCAAACAAGAAAAGAACTTTCAAACTTAACTACGTTTGCTTTAACATGGAAACAGAGGAGAAGGAAAAAGATCAACAAGAAGATACGCGCACTGAAAGATCTCATACCCAGTTCCAGTAAGGTTAGCACTCTCTAAATAACTGAGATAGCATTGAAGAACCTGAAACTATGGTTAATTTAAAGCATAGAATTTGTTTTTCTACATTTCATGGTGTAGCTTACCCGTAGTATATGTTGCTTTAAGGTGGACAAAGCTTCAGTTCTTGATGAAGCTATTGAGTATATGAAGACCCTTCAACTTCAAGTACAGGTATATATCTATTTCGCCTTGAGTCCCAATATACATTCAACCACAGCCAGATTCATAAGCTAGCTGTGGTACTTTTTGGCAGATGTTGTCAACGGGGAACAGACTTTTCATGCCTCCGGTGATGTTTCCCTCGGGAGTGCAACATCTACAGGCACAAATTTCGGCTCAAATGTCGGAGATAAGTATGAGAATGCATATGGGCCTTGGCTGCAGCCTAACACCATTCTCAGCTTTACCTATGCACTTGGGGCCCTCTGGTCAAAGGTTACCAATTCCAGTGCCACGGCCACCATTCATTCCTTTGATTGGAGGCGTTTCCACTCACTCGTTTCCACTGCCTGGAATTTCCGGAGTAGCTTCTGGTCCATCGTTGAATTCAAATGGTTCACTCCAGATTGGCAGCTCAGGGATAATAAACAACAATTATGCCTTAGATCCGATGATCCAAGCATTACATCAGGTTTTTGCATCCTTAGTTCTTCAAACCTCAATGTCTTCATTATAATATTGGAATGAGGATAAATTACTTCCAACTCGAACATAAACTCTATAAAGCAAGCAGCTAGGAAGCATTCTTCTTTCACTAAAAAAAATGCGAGTAGAAGAAATTGTTTTTTGCTGTAGAAGATGCACAAGAAGCTAGAGTGGTTAAGCCAACGTCTTTTTCCAATTTCTCGCTTTTTAATCGCCTTACCAACTTTTTATCTATTTCACATCTTCAGGGACTAGACCGGATCCGTCATGATTGAGGAATGACCACATGCGTAGATAACAATTGAATATAAGCTATGTCAATACATCGAAGCTACCAGATCGACTCATGTTAGCAAGAACATAGTTGCATGTGATAGAAGCAAAGTCTTCTATAAATCCGTCACCTTGCCATTTTTGCTGCCCTGTTGCACAGTTTTGCGCTTTTCGAAACGCAAGAAAAAGGAAATCTCTGACACATCTGACAAGATTTCCTTCATGGTGTATGCATCTTGCAGTTTGACAGTTAGCTTTTAATTTTTGACAAAAATGCTACTGCTTAACTGTTTATTCCTTTGTTTCATGGTATGGTAAGGTGAAGTTTGGTAGGCGAAGATTATTTGACTGTTAGTCAATTACATTCCCAATATACTAGAAAAACTATGTAGTGTATTGTGATCCCCAAATGGAAATCGTAATATGTAGCATTCGCATGCCTTTCATTACGAATCTCGAACGATAAATTATAATATTCGAATCCTGACACATTCCTTTAAGTGACATCGGAACTTGGAAGCTGCGTCCTTGCGTCTCGCAGGTGGTCACGATAGTTTTACTATAAACCAATACTGGAGCTACTCAGTTCTAGTGTTTGTAAGGCTCAAAGATATCTATCTTCTTCCTTTCCTTCTTATGTCACATGTTAAATAAATCTCTAAAGAAGTTTTCTAGCTACTGTCGGAGTCGGCGACCCGTGCAGCTACGGATCCTATGCCTTCATCAGTCTGAAAGTTTGATTTTCATTATCTTTAAACTCTCTGTAAGCAATTATCCGGGGAGTTTATCCGCCAACCAGTTCTGCACAGTCCACTCATATCGCGAATTCTGCATCAACCAAGACTTGTGCTTCCAAGAACAAAATTGTATTCTGGTCCCAAGTCTAAAAATATAGGACCACCATGTCCCAATGGCATCGTATTGGCCTGAATTTACAATAACAACCTCAGTCTGATGGAGAGCAAGCCTGCATGACTACAAACCGACAGGGACTGCTATAATCGCATAACTGTGTCTATTCATGCCATTCTTTGTTAAGAAACACGACCTGCTAGTCTCCATCTTTTGTCTTTCTCTGGTTGAACGAGAAACAATGTGGTTGGCTAGTGACAACATAAGTTCTGTGCTCTGCCATAACAAATTGGCAATGCCAGAGAATTAAAGAAGACGCTTGAAGCTCTTTGGTTTTAGCCACGAACCTGAATGGCAAAAAAGGCCAGTTTTCGTACGGTATGATTGAAAAGCTCCTTTCAGGTCATAATATTTTTATCACTTGGAAGACCAAAAGCACGTTTAGATGACAAATTTGAGGTTTACATTGGGTTCACTTGTTCATAAGAGTTGCTTCATGGCAAATGCAAAGTTACAAGGAGAGCACAACAATTGTTTCACAATCACAACAAAAGAGTTTACATGAAAACGGGCATTGAACTGCATTAGAATTATATACAAACATACACAACATGATCTTCTGATTACTTCACATCATCGTTGCAAATTCTCAAAATAAAATGTTTTGGTAACAGGAAAATTATCACTTATGCCGCTTCAAACACAACTTGTTTCGAGTCACTGGTTCCTCTTGACACCCCAGAATCTTTGTCAGCAGGTTTCATGTCTTTATCATCCTGAAGCTTGAGGTTTGAGAAAGCATCACTTAATGGATCAGAGGATTCGATTGCGTATGTTCCTCCAGGGATACTATCCATAACTTTTGAAGTTGGGAGATGTGAGTTTTCATCTTGTAGTTCAAACTGCAATTTGTTGAACTCCGCTTCAACATCGGCGTCGTCAATATCAATGTATGCTGGTGTTGATTCTGTGTTTTCATGGACAAAAATCAAACAAAAAGCCAACTAAATGCCTTGCAACTTAACAAAGCGTTTATTATCTAACATTTTCTAAACTGCAGAAGCATCAGAAATAGCGAGCCATGACATACCTAGAGTTTTTTCAATTTTCTTCTGCGAATCAATACCCTCCTCAAGTTCCTCTAAACAAAGCTCTACCTCCTCGATCGTGATCTTATTTTGCTTCATTGCTTGAGCTCCAATTTGGATTGCTTCTGATACCTGGCATTAAAAGATAATCATCAAGTTAAGAAGAAGCTACAATTTTCATCTGAAATAGTTTATTAGCTTTACACATGAAAAATAATCATTAGGGATCAGCTGATTTCACATCAAGATGATTTTCTCCTATATTCCTCTTAGTCTTATATTCCCTTTTATTTTTTTTTGGAGGCAAGGGAGTGAGAAGCAAAGCCCAAATGGCTTGAAGTTGAGGCTGAAGCTAACTTTCTAGTCATTTTTTATGCAAAAGTTACCATTTTTGTAGACTCAGCATTTGCAATAGCATTAAGAACTTCCTCCACTCTGTTTAAAAGAGAGGTACACTTTTCCCTACTTTCAGAAGCCAACTTCAACTGCCTTGCATGCCTCAGAGCCATCTTCTTGTTTCCAGAATTCAGAGAAGCTAATGCCGCTTTCCTCGAGCTGCAAAGAGAATCTGTATCATTAATCATAAAGAGGGCGGTATAAGCAATAACTATGAGTGCAATTTATTACACATCATGACGTTGATCAATCACATCAATTTGCTGCTGAAGCTTTTCAGTTATCCAAATCAAATAAAGCACGTCACAGTCTAAACTTGAGATTTTAGAAATGGTTGCTGGTGAAAGGGAAACTTTGACGCCCTGCAAGCAACTACTTAACCTCAGTCTAATCGGAATGAAAAACACAAAACAAGTAAGGTCAAGTATTCTCTACAATCACACAATGCCACATCAAATCAAAATCTCAAAACCCAAATTAAAAAAAGCTCCAATATCTACATTCTCCAGACATGTCATTTCTAGGTTAGCCAGAAGGAAGTCAGGAACTTAACCATCCATAAGAAGTTTCAAATTACGCATGTTCAAAATTAAATGACACTAATACAGTAACTGGAAGAAACTTAATGAACAAAGCACAACACCTCTATCAACTCTTTCTTATTAATTGACAGATATCGAGATGTCCCAATTCCAGCAAGATAACTCAACACTGCAGTTGCTTCATTCAATCCACCACACAAATCCTGGAACCTCTTCATAGTAATAACGCATGAAGATGTCCAATGACTTTCACATAACACTTCAACAACTTCAGCAGCTTTTTCCTATACATCAACAAAAGAAGAATCAATCACAAGCGAACGCAAAAACTTCTCAAATACAGATTAAAACGAAAAAACTATTCCCAGTGGCAAACCAAATGTACATGCCTTCTCCAATGGCATAAGAATTAAATGATCTTGAAGCAGCAGTTCGGGATTTGCAGCTGATCTAAGCACGAAATTTCTTACTTTCCTATAAAATTGGGAAACTCGGCCGGTACTTGGGTTCATGAGATCACCAACTGGCACAATATCACCTTCATTGTACATCAAAAACTGAAAAACTTTGAACTGGTAAAAACAAAGAAACAAAACAAAACAAAAAATTAACATCTTGAGACCCATAAAGAATTATACACTTACAAGTACGTGATCAAGGCATAAAGGGTTCAGCCCTCCTCGATTAAACCAGAAATTCTTGACCTTTAGTTAAAAAAGAAAAAAAGAAAAAAGTCAGCCAAGGACGTCGCAGAGTAACTCTAAAGGCGAAGGCTAAGAAATGGAAATTCCTTGTAAAAATCAGTGAACCTCAGTAGGTCGAATAATAAAGACGCCGACATGGCGGGCAATCTTAAGAATCAAATCTCTCCAGAACTGGTATTTAGATTCCCAATCGGATCTTTGCCCGCTAAAAGCCTTGAATCGGGCCGTCGACACGTCGTCGTTGTCCCAATCGGGGACTTCTTTCCGTATGAATTCCCTCACTTCATTGATCTCCATTCCTATCAGATTCTAATTTCAAGGGTTTCAGAGATCAGATTTAGGTTTTCGGCTTCAAAATTCCGAACGCCTATCCGATGATACCGAAACATAGAGAACTAGTTTCGGATGGCAGTCCGGGAACGTACCCGACCCTTGAATTTGAATTAGAATTGTAAGAAGACACGGCGTCGTATAGATCTAATAAGATTAATTAAAATTTTTGTTTTTGTCATTGTTGGGCCCTAGAACAAAGCCCATGTCGACTAATTCCGTCTTATTTTGTACATGAAAAGATAACCCAATCTTTAATTCGATTAAAGGAAGGCGTTCATATCTGATAATCTGCGTCTAAAACACAAAAGAAAATAATTTTTCATCCTTAAATAGAAAATCCGAGCATGAGAAATCACAATTATTTATTTTCTCTATAACTAATTTAATTTTTGAGTTTTTTTCTATATTAAATCACATATTTCTTACTACAAAAAGAGGTAGTTTCATACATTCCAACTTACACTCATCTTTCTAAATAATTGGACCACATAATGCACATCAAGTAAATAAAATAAGACCAAGATTTATAAAATATATAAATAATTTAAGATTTAAGATTTTAAATAAAAAT
The DNA here is from genome assembly GCA_024678245.1 of Erythroxylum densum. Lineage (NCBI taxonomy): Eukaryota > Viridiplantae > Streptophyta > Magnoliopsida > Malpighiales > Erythroxylaceae > Erythroxylum > Erythroxylum densum. The sequence continues at coordinate 26,616,797 of JANPWT010000009.1, forward strand.
AAGAGTTTTGTCATATATGAATTATTCCATTTTTCTTAAATAGAGATCAATATGAACTAAAATAATTATGATTCTACTTAATTAACTTGTAAAGTTGATTGATAAATGGAGAGGAGGACCTCAAGAAAAGGAGTCACTTAAGCATGAAGTTTAATGAACCATTATAAAGAAATTTTAAAGACAAAAATGACCATAAGGTTTGTTTCTTATAGCAAATTAAATCTTAACATTTTAGAGCATTCAAATTAAATCATATTATTGTGGGAATGTTCAAATTGATCCTTATGTTAATAGGGACAAAAAAGGACGAGAACATAACGTCATCTTTGATATGGAAAGCATTTATCCCAAAGGTTCATGTCCAAATGAACAACAAATCTCGAAGCTTCCACCGCTTCGATGAAGACCCCATCGACATGCTCTTTTTGCACCTCTCCGGAGATCGTTCCATCGCCGCCTTCTTCGGCGTCCACACACAGTAGGAGCCAGCAGGTAGGTTGTCGAGATTGTCAGCCTCCAAAGAAGAGCAAGAGGATGTCGTCTCACACTCTTCTTCAAACAGTTTCTTCAGTTTTGACCGCTTCGATTTATCCATGGACGTTAAGTTAAAGTTGTTTGCCGCTTGGGAGTACTTACCTTGCTCTACTCCATCTAATAACAAGTCCATGTTTAACCACCGATACATCGGCCTTATCTAACCATTGTAAAAGATCTCATCGGTTGAGCATACGTCACTAGAAGAAAACTGCAGAACGGCAACAAAAATTTAGCGATGGAATAGAAACCATATGAAATTAGCGACAAAAAGTATATTTTCATCACTGATAGTGAGTAATTTAGCGACGGAAAAAATATTCGTTGACAAATATGAAATGACGGCAAAATTTGTGCGGGAATTACCGATGAAAGAATACGTCCATTGGTATTGAGATAAGTCAGTGACGGAAATATTCGGGCTTGTTATGTTCGTCGGTAATATTGTCGTGGGGAAGATAAAATATTGGCGACGGAAATAATGGGCGTCGGCAATTGCATTGGTAAAAGCGTCGTATGGTTGATACGTAAACGACGTCGTCTCGGATAATCAGGATGGTTTAAGGTTTATTCCAGAACAACATTTTTTTGGTATAAACCAAACGACATTGTTTTGGATAAATAAAATTGAAGTTGTTAACGTTAATCAAAACGACGTCGTTTTGGCTAGCTTCAGAATGTCCTTTATATAACCAAAATGACGTCGTTTTGGTTTAAATCAAGATGACATTGTTTTGGTGAGGTTAAATAAAATATGACCTTATGGTCCAAACAACACTGGCTAACTGAAGGCGACTCAAATTCAAAGTTTTTTCACCTCATGGCTTCGCATAAACACAAGAAAAACTTTATCTCCAAGCTGAAAAATAACAGGGGTGAATGGATTGATTGGGAATCCGAATTACCCGAGATGTTACTTGAATACTATCAACAACTTTTCACTTCTTCGTGTGGAAATATGAATCAGATTTTGACTAATGTTGATAGTAAGGTCACCCAGTCTCAAAATGCAGTACTACTGGCTCTATACACTGAAGAGGAAGTGCGACAAGCTTTATTTTCCATGCATCCAGATAAATCACCCGGATCAGATGGCTTTAACCCAGGTTTCTTTCAGACTTATTGGGATATTGTGGGGCAGGAGGTTACTACAGCTTATCTTAACATCTTAAATGGAGCAGCGCCTATGCCGGGAATGAATAAAACCAACATCATTCTTATTCCGAAGAAGAAAG
>JANPWT010000009.1:26714397-26731440 GCA_024678245.1 Erythroxylum densum
AAATAAATATGAATGTGATTTGGATGCGGATGAATTGGATTGTTTGAGCTGGTTTTATAGAAATGTATTTAAGTCAAGTGCAGGTTTTGGGATTGTTAAATTGCAGCCGTCATGCTGCCGGATTTTTGTGTATGATAGTTTATGGATTAAGCGAATGGATTAGCGAACTTGTGTATGAGTGTATGGATGTATTGATATAAGGATGAGATGATTTTGACAAGAAATACGAATAGGATGATTAAGAAGAATTAAGTAAGTTGAAATTAGTATTAGTTAAGGATAAGTCTCCAAGTATGATAGATGAAAAACATGCATAAGAAAGCAAGTAAGCAATAAGAAAGAAAAAAAAATTATACCCATTCGGATGGGTCAAGGTATCCAACGCGACGCTTCTTTAAAATAATTAAACCCGGATGTCGAAAACTTGACATGCTACTCGTTTTGTCTTCATATGTATGTTTCGATTCCAAGTTTGAATTCGATCCATTTCTTTTTCATATGTTTGTCAAAAGTTGAATACGCTTCGTATTTCGCTTCACTTTTGTTTCCGCATTTACGTTCGATTTGAAGCCGCTTATTTCATATTGGTATTTCGCCCCTTTTTGCTTCGCATTTGTTTCACTTTCATTCGTTTTGAATTCAATTCAAGAATGATCATGATCAATTTAAGCTGTAATATCGTATTAAGTGGTTAAGTAGTTGGGTCTCGGAAACGGGATCCAACACCAGTGCTTGCCCTACTTACCCAGGGGGTTGGGTATGAGGTATATAGTGATGTCAGTCGTCAGGGACTTGACTGTGTACTTATACAGGCCGGTGAGTGATCGCATATACTTCTAGACAGTTGAAGAAGCACGAGCTAAATTATCCTACATATGATTTGGAGCTCGCAGCGGTAGTGCTTGCACTCAAGATTTGGAGACACTATCTTTATAGGGAGACTTGTTGTATATACACCGATCACAAGAGTCTGAAGTACTTAATGACACAGAAGGAGCTAAACCTCAGACAAAGGAGATGGTCGAAATGATTAAAGATTATAACTTAATAATCGGTTATCACCTGGGAAAAGAAAATGTGGTAGCCAATTCATTGAATCGTAAGTCCTGTTCAACAGTAACTATTAGGCAAGATCCTTACATGACACATTTGATGAATGTGCAGAGCCTTGGGGGTTAGACTCTCAGTGGTAGAGGATGATGGAGCATTGCTATCACGGTTTGAAGTTCGACCAACATTATTTGATGAGATTAAGGGATCATAGGCCAACGATCATGAGTTAAGAGTCATTTAGGAGAAACTACCATCCAAAGAGAGTGAAAGGTTCAGATTGAGAGAAGACGGGTTGTTAGTCTTCAGAGACAGAGTTTGTGTGCCAAATTACCAAGGTCTCAGGTGAGCTATCTTGGAGGAAGCTCACAGTTCAACTTATGTTATGCATCCTGGTAGCAACAAGATGTATCGATCTCTTAAAAAGAGTTATTAGTGACCAAGGATGACGAGAGAGATACCGGAATTTATGGCTAGATGCCTTCCCTATCAACAAATTAAGGCAAAGCATTAGCAACCAGCAGGTATGTTACAATGTTTGCCAATTCTAGAATGGAAGTGGGAGCTTGTGACAATGGATTTTGTAGTTGGACTACCTCATACATCGAAGGGTCACGATGCTATTTGGGTTATAGTGGATAGATTGAAAAAGTCTACTCATTTTCTGCCTGTCCACACAACCTACTTATTGGAGAGATTGGCAAAGCTGTACATCGATGAGATTGTGAAGCTGAACGGGGTGCTAGTTTCTATAATACCATATAAGGATCCGAGATTTACCTCACAATTTTGGTCAAAATTTTAGGAATCTTTAGGGACTAAACTAAAGTTTAGTATTGCCTTCCACCCCTAGATCGATGGTGACACGACCCGCCTTTTTGGACCGTGTTGGCACTAGAGAATGGGTAGGCTTAAAGCCCCCAAAGCCCGTAGTAAGCCTAACTTTTTTATATTTTACCGGGTAAACTAGATACTGGGTATTACAGATGGTTAGTTAGAGAGGACCATTCTGACACTGGAGGACATGCTGAGAGCATGTGTGATGGAATTCCAAAGGAGTTGGGATCGGCACTTTCCTTTGATAGAGTTTTCTTATAACAATAGTTATTAGACAAGTATCAGTACACCACCATATGAAGCACTTTATGAAAGGAAGTGCAGGACACCTCTATTTTGGGATGAGGTTGCTACAGCCAAAATCAAAGGAGTTGAATTGATAAAAGTCACCACTCAGAAGATAAAAAACATTCAAGAGAAGATGAAAATTGCCCAAGATCGTCAAAAGAGTTACGTGGATAAGAGGCGAAGACCATTAGGGTTCGCACTCGATGATATGGTTTTTCTTTGGATATCACAACGGAAAGGTATTATTAGATTTCAGAGTCGAGGGAATCTGAACTCCTCGATATATTAAACCTTTCTACATCATGGAGCATGTCGGGACTACGGCGTATCGGTTGGAATTGCCACCAGACTTAGATAGGATCCATAATGTGTTCTATATCTCGATGCTTAAAAAGTACTTACCTGATCCATCTCACATTTTGTAGACAACTCCAGTAGAACTGAGAGAAGACCTGAGTTTTAAGGTGAAACTAGTTCAGATTTTGGATCGACAGATAAAGAGATTACGTAACGAGGAGGTACCCACGGTTAAAGTTTTTTGGGAGAGCGATACGGTCGAGGAGATGACATGGGAGCTTAAGGATACTATGAGATGTCAGTACCCCCATTTATTTGACTCCTAGACTTAGGAGTTTTGAGGATGAAACTCTTTTGAGGGAGGGATGATTTGTAACACCGGACTCTTTGAGCCCTTTTGTATTGTTTTGTACTTGGCGATACTATTGTATATTGATATATATAAATGGTTGTATATAAGTTCAAAGATGTACTTAAATCCTTTTGGGCATATATGTCAGTGATTTATAGTGTTATATGATCTTACATGAATTTAGAGTTCATCGGTATGCAAAATCTTAGATATATGATATATAAGCTTCTAAGTGTGTAAAACCTAGTCCATTGGATGGATATGACCGTGGTGGTTGAGTTAAATGTGTTCTAATGCCTTATAGGTGATTAGACATGATTTATAGACTTATTAGACACTTAGAAAGCTTAATTGGAAAGATTAATGGCATAAGGGCTTATTTGCTGATTATTAAAAGTCAAAGGACTTAAACGTAATTTTTCAATTCTTGGAGGACCAATATGTAATTTTATAAAGTTAAGGGGTTTAATTATTATTCTCAAAAGTCTGAGGACCAAAGTAAAAATAAAAGTTTTGGTGATTCCCAAATTTTGGGCTTAATTACAAATTTAGGAAAAGTTTGGAGGGTAAAATGGTAACTTCACATAACGTAAGGACAAAAAGGTAATTTCACCATATTTTGGTCAAAGAAGAGTCAATATTCTAGACCCTTCTCCATGTAAGGTTGTGCACCCCATTACTAAAGACTTAAAACATGTTTTAATTAAAAGAAAGGAGAAGAGAGGAGGAGAAGACCAATTTCGGCTATTCAATAACCCTACCCTTTGTTTTGATTCTCTAACCCAAATCAAAGTGTTCTAAGCTAATTTAGGGTCAAAGAACTCAAATCTATCATTATATTTGCGAAATTCTCAAAAGATTTGAAGATATCATCAAAGGAAGGTTTAGGTAAATTTTGTCTCAGCTCTCTCTACATTAGGATTTTGAGTTTGGTGTTAAGATATGTTGTTCTCCATGCTTGAATATACATGAACAGAGTTTAGATTAATGAAATGTGTCATGGAGATGGTTCTTTAAGCCAAAACTGAAATGTCCCCTTTTGGTGAAAGTTTGTGCATTTTTAATATCTTTTGAAATTGATGGTCTAAATGAATTCTATGGTGTTAACTATACTTGTATAATGTGAATTGATGATGAAAAATGGAGAAGAAGTATGTTGGATAGGCTTAGTCGGAATGATGGAAGAAGGAAAGGATTAATCTGATGAGTTGTATAATTATAATGAATATCGCTTAAATGAAGGGAATTGGATTGAATAGAGTGGTAAACTGTGTTGTTAATTGGAAGTATTCGCTATATAACACGATAGGAGCATGAATTACCATGATAAAGCCTTGAAAATATGACTTGAAAGACATGCATATTAGGTGTTTGATGAAATGTCTAAGTGAACTTAGCTTAGGATTTAAGGATTCGAAAGGATAAAATTGAAAGCAGCTTTCATGTTTACTTAGAGTAAATTTGAATTATTGCTTAGATTGACGAATAATGGCCTAATGTGCTTGGATAAAAATGTGCTTAATTATGTTTTGAAATGAGTAAGTGTTGGATTAAAGGCATTAAATGCCTTAGAAAATGCAAAAGAAAAGCCAATATGAATAGTAAGAAAGTAATCATATGAGAAGCTTAATAGTCGAATAGCAATTTTTATAAAAAGAAGGAAAGTATAAGTACAATATATCAAAACATGTGTTGAGTTTAAAAACAGTTGATATGAACACCTCATAAATAAATTTTTTATTTTTAAAACAACTTATAAATAATATTATAATACTTATTTCCTTTTTTACATTGGTCAGCAATTATTCCATAATCGTATGTTATTTTATTTTTCTTTCCAACAATTCTTCTTTAAAAATTTTATGAATTTAAATTAGAATTCATTCGTAGAGTTACAATTGACAATATTGTTATTTTATTTTTATTTAATTCAATTTCTCTCCTAACTTTATTTTGTTTAAAACAATGAATCATTTTATTGGACAACAAAAAATGAAATATTAGGTGATGTAAAAATCTTGTATTTAGGTATAAATCATATTTTGGTTTCTTATTTATCAAACTACTTATTTAACTTCACATTTAACTATTTTAATTAAATTTTTATCATTTAACTATTAAAATAAATATAACTATGTTTTATTTTCCATTGTTTTGTCAAGAAACTTGTTAGTCAAAAGCTACAACAAATGTGGTAGAAGCCATATGTAATATGGAGGAAAACGAAAAACTACCTAGCAAATCATATAAGAAGAAAGAACTTTTAATTCAAGAATTAGTAAATTGTGTTTTGCCAAATTGGGAGGATAGCATGCATATCTATAATTTTAAAAAAAAGGCTTATAAATGAAAAGGCAAGATGTATATGTATCTAATTTTGAAGAGAAGGAACCAGTTGATAAAGCTGAACTTTTAAAAATTATCTTAAAACAATCTTTGTAAGGATTAAAGATGCATACAAAACCTTTTAAAATATGAAAAAGGAAATATTTAACAATTTATTATTTATTATAAAATTATTTAAAATGTTTTTATAAGAAATATTTTTTGATACAAAATTTACATAGGTCAAGTACATGAGAAGGATACTTATAAAGGACTTTATGCAGTTTAAAAGTAGGGTATGGATTTGAGCAAAAGAGGCAATATTGGAAGATTGAAAGCTCTCATGGAAAAGCATAGAAAGAAAATGACTAATAAAAGCTTAAGAAAATCTAATTTGTCTTTATTTTAAATAAATTTAATTTAAAATTAAGAATAAACTTATCTAAGATACTTAAATAATGATGTATGATGTTAGATATAAGTTTTTCCGTCTTCGGTAAGAGTTATTGCAAGTTAATGATTTTTGTTTTTGGAGCCAATCAACAATTATTTTAGTTTTTATTACAAATTTGTCATGTTTGATGTTTTATTTTTATAAGTTGTCTTATATTACTTTTCACTAATTAAATTAAACAAAAGTTTTGGAAAAAAATTATAATAGCACACTAATATTTCATTTATCGACATAATATTATAAAACCTTAATAACAATCTTATTTAACTTATGTTTGATAGCAATTTAAAACTTTGATAGCTAACATTATTTTTGCAACTTTTTCACTTAACAAAGAAAGTGTCACCAAATTTAATCATAAATATCATAAGAATAGTAATTTTTAAAAAGAAGGAAAATATAAGTGCAACATATCAAAACAAGTGTTGAGCTTAAAAATAGTTGATCTAAACACCTCATAAATAAATTTTTATTTTTAAAACACCTTATAAGTAATATTATAATACTTACTTCCTTTCTGACATTGGTCAGCAATTATTCCATAATTATATCTTACTTTATTTCTCTGTCCAACAATTCTTCTTTAAAAATTTTATGAATTCAAATTAGAATTCATTAGTAAAGTTACAATATACAATATTATCATTTTATTTTTACTTAATTCGATTTCTCTCTTAACATTATTTTGTTTAAAACAATGAATCATTTGATTGGACAACAAAAAATGTAATATTAGGCGACGTAAAAATGCAGTATTTAGGTATAAATCTTAATTTAGTTTCTTATTTATCAACCTACTTATTAAACTTCACGTTTAACTATTTTAATTAAATTTTCATCATTTAAATATTAAATAAATCAAATTATATTTTATGGTCTATTATTTTGTAAAAAAACTTGTTGGGAAAAAAGCTACAACAAATGTAGTAGAAGCCAATATAATATGGATGAAAACAACAAGCTACCTAGCAAACCATATAAGAAGAAAGAACTTTTGATTCAAGAATTAATAAATTGTGTTTTGCCAAAAATGGGAGGATAGCATGCATATCCATAATAAGAAAAAGGCTTATAAATGGAAAACCAAGATGTATATTTATCTAATTTTGAAGAGAAGCAACCAGTTGACAATACTGAAATTTTAAAAATTATCTTAAAACAATCTTTGTATGGATTAAAGATTCATGCAGAAGCTTTTAAAATGTGGAAAGGCAATATCTAACAATCAATTATTTATTATAAAATTATTTAAAATGTTTTTATAATAAATATTTTCTAATACGAAATTTGCAGAGGTCGTGTAAATGAGAAGGATACTTATAAAGGACTTCATGCATTTTGAAAGTAGGATATGGATTTGAGCAAAAGAGGTCATATTCGAAGATTAAAAGCTCTCGTGGAAAAGCATGGACAGAAATTGGCTATGGTAAAAGCTTACGAAAATTTAAACAATCATCTTTATTTAACATCTCTTATCCCAAGGTTAGGTATTTTAAATAAATTTAATTTAAAATTAACAATAAACTTGTTTACAATACCAAAATAATGATGTATGATGTTAGATATAAGTTTTTCCGTCTTCTGTAAGAGTTATAGCAAGTTAATGATTGTTGCCTTTGGAGCTAATCAATAATTATTTCAGTTTTTATTACTAATTTGTCATGATTGATGTTTTATTTTTGTAAGTTGTCTTATACTACTTTTCACTAATTACATTAAAAAAAGTTTTGGAAACAAATTTTATTAATAACAAACCAATAATTCTTTTATCGAGATAATATTATGAAACTTTTTTTTTTGAAACGTCAAAGATTGCGCTCAGCGCATATTATTCACGTCTAAGGATAAAACGTCATACAGAAAAGAAGGAGGGCATACCCCCCATTCAAAATCAGACATAGAATTGGCCGCCCTAGCAATTTTATGAGCAACCTGATTCGCTGATCTTTTAACAAAAGCAGTGGAAATAAATCGATGCTCTTGAAGAAGAGCTTTACAATCGTCAATAATCAAAGATAAATATGAAGGGAATTGATGCACTGAACTTAAAAATTGAGTAATTATCTGACAGTCTGTTTCCACACAAATAGGCTCATAAGCGAAGCCCTTAATCCAGCTAAGGGCCTCTCGAAAACATAACGCTTCGCCAATTTGAGGATCTCGCCATCCCGGTAGAGTCAGAAGTTTGCCTGCACAGTTGAGTCCATTGGAATCTCGGATTATCATTCCCAATCCATAATAACCCGAAGATAACAATGCCACATCAATATTACATTTATATTGATGCAGGGCTGGTGCTTTCCACCTGGAGGGGTGTGGGAGCTGAGTTCTGGTTGATGAATTTTGATATCTGTGTTGAGCATGCTTCCATTCCGATAATACAGTGGAGGCCCTATGAAGGACTGAGGAAGGATCTTTCCTTCTCTGTTGCCACACAACTTCATTCCTGTATATCCATAGACTCCAGAGAACGGTACAATATTCCTCCTGCTGAGTCTTTGATCCGCCTAACATAACAGAGGTGAGCCATTGATGTAATGTAGCAGTATAGGATAACGACCAATTTATTGAGATCAAAGACCAAACCGATCGAGCAAAATCACAATGAAGAAACAGGTGATCTTCAGTTTCTGGAGAGTTATCACAAAGGGAACATGTATCTCTCAAATCCACATGTCGTTCTTTTAAGATGGCTTTACATGGGATTGTCTTCCTCAATAGTCTCCAGAGAAATAATTTAACCTTACCCGGAATGTGTAATTGCCAAATTTTCTCCCACGGAAAGCCAGTATCTCGAAACTCGACATTCACTTCCTCCATAGCCAGCCTATACCCTTCTTTTACTCTATACTCCCCTTGATTATTATGGGTCCACAACCAATCATCCTGTTTGCTGGAGAGACTAAGAGGAATCTGGAATATCAGTTCTGCGTCTCTTTGGGTGAAAATCCTTCGAATTTTACTTTCATTCCATCGATGTCCTTCCATTAAATCAGACACGTAAGTAACTTCCACATTACATTCCGATTGCACAAAAGGGTCGCTACCGTCCATCAACCAAGGATCACGCCAGATCTGAATGTTTTGCCCATTTCCAACCCTTCGTCGACATCCTCGAAGCAAGATAGCCTTGGCTTTATGTAGTAATTAGTAATCATTAATTGTAATTATTTTTTATGAATTTTAAATTAATTTCAAATTAAATGAGTCATATATTTTTCTTTGTATTGGAATGAGTTGAGATAGAATGGAAGTAAAAGTGAAGAAAAAGTAGTGAAGACATAAGTTAAAAATCGTTGATTAAGAAAAAGAGAGGAAGAGGAAAGAGGGAGGTTCAAAAGAATGCAAGATCGTGAGGAACCACTATCATGACAAAGTAACCCTTAGAGGCTTTATATGATCGTGACAATGAGGAGATATCGGGAAAAGCAAAATTGTGAAAACGAAGAATCGGCTAAAATTGCACGATCGTGACAACAAAACCGTATACAAATATAATATAGGCAGGACTACTTAAGTTATGTATACACCGAACAGGGATATATATGGTGAATATTAGTATATAATAATTAAAAATTAATAATGCAGGTCATGACTAATATTTATACTAAATATTAACCTGTACTACTTAATCAATTAATTATATTTTAATGCATCAATTAATTAATTTATATATTAATTAAGATTATTTGTAACAGAATAAAATTAACTGTTAATCATGAATAACTAGTTTATAAAGAAATTGTATTTGAATAGATAAGTTAACTTTTTATGTCTTAATTATTATTAATTTATGTTTAATTAATTACTTAATTTTTAATTAATTAATTATATTTTTAAGTATATTATAATTAATTAATCAATTAATTATTTTATAATTAATCAACAAACTAATAATATTTTAATTAATTAATTAATTAACTATTTAATAAAAGATGTTGTAACATCATATAAGTGTTAATTAACAGCTAACAAGAAAAACCAAATAATATGCACGGTTGTGACTTGCCATCACGCCTGTGCCTATGACTATCAACTCACAGATGTGACTACTTAACGTTTGAAGAGTTACTTATACACTTAATATTAGTGTATAATAATTAATAAAAATTAGCAACTAATAATGCTGAGTCATGACTAACATATATATTAAATATTAATATTAACTACTTAATCTATTAGTTATATTTTAATACATCAATTAATTAGTTGGATTTTAATAATTTTTAATTATAACTAAATAAACTTAACAGTTAATATTAAATAATTAATTTATAAATAAAATATAATTTAATAAATCAATGAATTCATTTACATTTTAATTGTTATTAATTACTCACAATTAATTAGTTAACTATACTTTAAGCATATTAAATTAAGAAATGAAAAAACATCTTTGTCACAGTGAAACTTAATTCAGGCCTGTGAATTTACACTTAATTAACTTAATAATAATAAAGGATAAATATATTAATTATAATCGTTTAACTAGTAAATTAATTATATATAAATTATATTTAATAAAGTTTTAACTATGTAGTAATTATTACTCATTAATTGTAATTATTTTATGAATTTTAGATTAATTTCAAATTAAGTGAGTCATAGATTTTTATTTATATTAGAATGAGTTGAGCTAAAACAGAAATAAAAATGAAGAGAAAATAGTGAAGACATAAGTTAAAAATCGGAGATTAAGGAAAAGAGAGGAAGAGCAAAGTGGGAGGTTCAAAAGAATGCACGATCATGCAGAAGCACTATCATGACAGAGTAGCCCTAAGAGGATTTGTATGATTGTGACATTGAGGAGATATCGGGAAAAGCACGAACGTGACAGCGAAGAATCAGCTGGAATTGCACGATCGTGACAACAATACTGTGGACATATATAATACAAGCAGGAGTACTTAAGGTATGTATATACTGAAAAGGGATATATATGGTGAATATTAGTATATAATAATTAACAATTAATAATGCAGTTCATGACTGATATTTATACTAAATATTAACATGTACTACTTAATCAATTAATTATATTTTAATGCATCAATTAATTAATTTATATACTAATTATGATTATTTATAATAGAATAAAATTAACAATTAATCATGAATAATTAATTTATAAATAAATTGTATTTGAATAAATAAGTTAATTTGTTATGTCTTAATTATTATTAATTTCTGCAAAATTAATTATATTTTAAGTATATTATAATTAATTAATCAATTAATTATGTTATAATTAATCAACAAACTAATATATTTTAATTAATTAATTAATTAATTAACAATTTAATAAAAGATGTTGTAACATCATATAGGTGTTAATTAACTGCTAACAAGAAAAACCAAATAATATGCACGGTTGTGACTTGCAGTCACGCCTGTGCCTGTGCCTGTGACTAGCAAGTCAAAAGTGTGACTACTTAACGTTTGAAGAGTTACATGTATACCAAATATTAGTATATAATAATCAATACAAATTAACAATTAATAATGCAGAGTCATGACTAACATATATATTAAATATTAATATTAACTACTTAATCTATGAATTATATTTTAATACATCAATTAATTAGGTTGATATTAATAATTTTTAATTATAATTAAATAAACTTAACAGTTAATGATAAATAATTAATTTATAAATAAAGTATAATTTAATAAATCAATGACTTCATTTACATTTTAATTATTATTAATTACTCATAATTAATTAATTAACTGTACTTTAAATATATTAAATTAAGAAATGAAAAAAAAATATTTGTCACAGCGAAACTTAATTCAAGCCTGTGAATTTACACTTAATTAACCTAATAATAATAAGTGATAAATCTATTAATTATAATAGTTTAATTAGTAAATTAATTATATATAAATTATATTTAATAAAGTTTTAATTATGTAGTAATTATTAATCATTAATTGTAATTATTTTTTGAATTTTAAATTAATTTCAAATTAAATGAGACAGATTTTTCTTTGTATTGGAATGAATTGAGGTAAAGTGGAAGTAAAAGTGAAGAGAAAATAGTGAAGACATAAGTTAAAAGTCGTAGATTAAGGAAAAGAGAGGAAGAGCAAAGAGGGAGGTTCAAAAGAATACACGATCGTGACAGAGTAACCCTTAGAGGATTTGTATGATTGTGACAGTGAGAAGATATCGAGAAAAGCACGATCGTGACAGCGAAGAATCAGCTAGTATTGGACGATCGTGACAACAAGACTGTAGACATATATAATACAGGCGGGAGTACTTAAGATATGTATATACCGAAAAGGGATATATACGGTAAATATTAGTATATAATAATTAACAGTTAATAACGCAGGTCATGACTAATAATTATACTAAATATTAACATGTACTACTTAATCAATTAATTATATTTTAAATCATCAATTAATTAATTTATATATTAATTATGATTATTTATAATATAACAAAATTAGCAGTTAATCATGAATAATTAATTTATAAATAAATTTATTTGAATAAATAAGTTAATTTATTATGTCTTAATTATTATTAATTTTTGCAAAATTATTTAATTAGTTAATTATGTTTTAATTAATTAATTATTTTTAAATATATTATAATTAATTAATCAATTAATTGTGATATAAGTAATCAACAAACTAATAGTATTTTAATTAATTAATTAATTTACTATTTAATAAAAGATGTTGTAACATCATATAGTTGTTAATTAACTACTAACAAGAAAAACCAAATAATATGCACGGTTGTGACTTGCCGTCACGCTAGGTACAGGCGTGACTACTTAACGTTTGAAGAGTTACTTATACACTGAATATTAGTATATAATAATTAATAAAAATTAACAATTAATAATGCAGAGTCATGGCTAACATATACATTAAATATTAATATTAACTACTTAATCTATCAATTATATTTTAATACATCAATTAATTAGTTGGATATTCATAATTTTTAGTTATAACTAAATAAACTTAACAGTTAATGATAAATAATTAAATTAAAAATAAATTATAATTTAATAAATCAATGAATTCATTTACATTTTAATTATTATTAATTACTCACAATTAATTAATTAACTATAATTTAAATATATTAACTTAAGAAATGAAAAAATATCTTTGTCACAGTGAAACTTAATTCAGGCCTGTGAATTTACACTTAATTAACTTAATAATAATAAAGGATAAATCTATTAATTATAATCGTTTAATTAGTAAATTAATTATATATAAATTATATTTAATGAAGTTTTAACTATGTAGTAATTATTACTCATTAATTGTAATTATTTTATGAATTTTAGATTAATTTCAAATTAAGTGAGTCATAGATTTTTATTTATATTAGAATGAGTTGAGCTAAAACAGAAATAAAAATGAAGAGAAAATAGTGAAGACATAAGTTAAAAATCGGAGATTAAGGAAAAGAGAGGAAGAGCAAAGTGGGAGGTTCAAAAGAATGCACGATCATGCAGAAGCACTATCATGACAGAGTAGCCCTAAGAGGATTTGTATGATTGTGACATTGAGGAGATATCGGGAAAAGCACGAACGTGACAGCGAAGAATCAGCTGGAATTGCACGATCGTGACAACAATACTGTGGACATATATAATACAAGCAGGAGTACTTAAGGTATGTATATACTGAAAAGGGATATATATGGTGAATATTAGTATATAATAATTAACAATTAATAATGCAGTTCATGACTGATATTTATACTAAATATTAACATGTACTACTTAATCAATTAATTATATTTTAATGCATCAATTAATTAATTTATATACTAATTATGATTATTTATAATAGAATAAAATTAACAATTAATCATGAATAATTAATTTATAAATAAATTGTATTTGAATAAATAAGTTAATTTGTTATGTCTTAATTATTATTAATTTCTGCAAAATTAATTATATTTTAAGTATATTATAATTAATTAATCAATTAATTATGTTATAATTAATCAACAAACTAATATATTTTAATTAATTAATTAATTAATTAACAATTTAATAAAAGATGTTGTAACATCATATAGGTGTTAATTAACTGCTAACAAGAAAAACCAAATAATATGCACGGTTGTGACTTGCAGTCACGCCTGTGCCTGTGCCTGTGACTAGCAAGTCAAAAGTGTGACTACTTAACGTTTGAAGAGTTACATGTATACCAAATATTAGTATATAATAATCAATACAAATTAACAATTAATAATGCAGAGTCATGACTAACATATATATTAAATATTAATATTAACTACTTAATCTATGAATTATATTTTAATACATCAATTAATTAGGTTGATATTAATAATTTTTAATTATAATTAAATAAACTTAACAGTTAATGATAAATAATTAATTTATAAATAAAGTATAATTTAATAAATCAATGACTTCATTTACATTTTAATTATTATTAATTACTCATAATTAATTAATTAACTGTACTTTAAATATATTAAATTAAGAAATGAAAAAAAAATATTTGTCACAGCGAAACTTAATTCAAGCCTGTGAATTTACACTTAATTAACCTAATAATAATAAGTGATAAATCTATTAATTATAATAGTTTAATTAGTAAATTAATTATATATAAATTATATTTAATAAAGTTTTAATTATGTAGTAATTATTAATCATTAATTGTAATTATTTTTATGAATTTTAGATTAATTTCAAATTAAATGAGTCATAGATTTTTCTTTGTATTGGAATGAGTTGAGCTAAAATGGAAGTAAAAATGAAGAGAAAATAGTGAAGGCATAAGTTAAAAATCGTAGATTAAGGAAAAGAGAGGAAGAGCAAAGAGGGACGTTCAAAAGAATGCACGATCGTGCAAAAGCACCATCGTGATAGAGTAACCCTTAGAGGATTTGTATGATTGTGACATTGAGGAGATATCGGGAAAAGCATGATCGTGACAACGAAGAATCAACTGGAATTGCACGATCGTGACAACAAGACAGTAGACATATATAATACAGGCAGGAGTACTTAAGGCATGTATATACTGAAAAGGAATATATATGGTGAATATTAGTATATAATAATTAACAATTAATAATGCAGGTCATGACTAATATTTATACTAAATATTAACATGTACTACTTAATCAATTTTATTATATTTTAATGCATCAATTAATTAATTTTTATATTAATTATGAATATCTATAACAGAATAAAATTAATAGTTAATCATGAATAATTAATCTGTAAATAAATTTTATTTGAATAAATAAATTAATTTATTATGTCTTAATTATTATTAATTTCTACAAAATTAATTAATTAGATAATTAATTAAATATTAATTAATTAATTATATTTTTAAGTATAATATAATTAATTAATCAATTAGTTATGTTATAATTAATCAACAAACTAATAGTATTTTAATTAATTAATTAATTAACTATTTAATAAAAGATGTTGTAACATCATATAAGTGTTAATTAACTGCTAACAAGAAAAACCAAATAATATGCACGGTTCTGACTTGCCGTCACACCTATGACTGTGACTATCACAGGTGTGACTAAATGTTTGAAGAGTTACATGTACACTGAATATTAGTATATAATAATTAAAAACAATTAACAATTAATAATGCAGAGTCATGACTAACATTTATATCAAATATTAATATTAACTACTTAATCTATCAATTCTATTTTAATACATCAATTAATTAGTTGGATATTAATAATTTTTAATTATAACTAAATAAACTTAATAGTTAATAAAAAATTAATTTATAAATAAATTATAATTTAATAGATCAATGAATTCATTTACATTTTAATTCTTATTAATTACTCACAATTAATTAATTAACTATACTTTAAATATATTAAATTAAGAAATGAAAAAATATTTTTTGTCACGGTGAAACTTAATTCAGGCTTGTGAATTTACACTTAATTAACTTAATAATAATAAGTGATAAATGTATTAATTATAATAGTTTAATTAGTAAATTAATTATATAGTTTTAATTATGTAGTAATTTTTTTTGAAGCATCAAAGATTGCGCTCAGCGCATATTATTCACGTCTAAGGATAAAACGTCATACAGAAAATAAGGAGGGCATACCCCCCATTCAAAATCAGACATAGAATTGGCCGCCCTAGCAATTTTATAAGGAATGCTCCGACTATTAGAATTATACGTAGACTAATATAATTACAACATTAATTTTATATGCCTAATCACAATCGAATTATCTAATGTATATTTAATAATCATAATAGGATGGTTAATTTATTAATTACATTTGAGGTACACAGTAGTACCCTAATAATTACATATTGGCCCATTAAATTATAGTTCATATCATTCATTAACAATGAGACAATTAGCCTATTATACCCCTTAGGGTAGAACAAGTCATAATATATGATATAAGGTGAGGTTGTTGTATATAGAGTGTATATTGGGTGTGAAAAGCATCAGGGTCTGCTACCATTACTCTCTCTTGCACAAGATTTATATTTTTCTCTTTGATAGGTTTTGGTGAAGCATGGAAAGAGTTCAAGACATACCAAGTGTTGGAGGTATGATTCTATTATCTTGTTATACTCTAAATAAAATGTGATCTTGGTTGGTTAATGTGGTTTATTACTGCATTTATTATAGCAATTGGTATCAGAGAACCAAGTCATTTGATTTTAGGGCTCGATTTTTCGATTGTTCAAAGTTTTTTCGATTGAAATCGTTTTTTGTCTAAAAAACTTTAAAATGATGAGTTATTGGCTCAAAAAAGATTCTTGGCTATTGTTGTTGCGTTTCATATCTATTTTGGACAAAGAATCATGGTTTTTTAGATGAGTTTTCGTGTTTTCTTCCATGGCTGAAACGGGTTTGATGCTATCAGTTTTTTGGAGCACCTTTGGCTGAAATGGATATGAAAAATCCATAGAGCGTGAAAAATGGAAGAAAACGCCTAAAAAATCGTCGAAAATGGAGGTCAGGAGAGGGAGTTCCAGACAGGTCGAACCCACGGGTCCGCAGGTCAACCCGTCGACCCAGTTGATTGACAGGGACGATGCATACAGTGTCGCCCCGTCAGCTACTGTGCGCAATGCGCGTTTAATTTTTTTTTTTTTATGTAAAAAATATTCTACACACGCGTGGGGGCACGTGTGTACTCATTTCTGGTCCCTTTTTTCTTGTTTGTTGCTCCAAATTTTATTTCTAATTTTTCCCATATGTTTATGCATAAGATTAATTAATAATTTTATTTGATAATTCTAATTGTTTTAATCTTATTATGGCATAAACATGTTTTTGTTAACAATAGTTAATGCTTATTTTTACCTGTTGTAGAATTGAGCATGTGAAACTATTTATGATGAGGAATTTTTTAAATATTAACGTATATTTAAAATTTGTATTTTTC
>JANPWT010000009.1:26776321-26791393 GCA_024678245.1 Erythroxylum densum
TATGGATATATTTATCTGCTACATGAGAAGTCTCAGTCTGTGGACATCCTAGAGGTGTTCATTAATGAGATAGAAAGACAGTTAGATAGAAAAGTAAAGATAGTGAGGTTTGATAGAGGTGGTGAATATTATAAAAAATTTGATGAAAGTGAACAATGTCCAGGTCCATTTGCAAAGTTTCTTGCAAGTTGAGGCATATGTGCGCAATACACAATGCATGGTACCCCACAACAAAATGATGTAGCCGAAAGGTAAAATCATACTCTTATAAATATGGTTAGGAGTATGTTAATTTATAGTTCGATACCGTTATCATCGTAGATGCATGCATTAAAGACCGCTGCTAATTATCTGCTTAATATGATTCCTAGTAAAGCAGTTCCTAAGACACCTTATGAACTGTGGACAAGAAGGAAACCTAGTTTACGACACCTCCACATTTGGAGTTGTCCGACAGAAGTAAGGCTGTATAATCCACATGAAAAAAACTTGATGTAAGAACTATTAGTGATTTTTTCATTGGCTATTCTGAAAATCCAAGCGGTACAGATTTTATTGTCCTAACTATAGTACGAGAATAGTTGAGTCTAGTAACGCTCGGTTGATTAAGAATGGCCAAATTAGTGGGAGTGGAGAATCACAAAAGTAGATATTCACGAGAATCGAGTAGAAACTACTCCAAGACGAGTAGACATTGCCACATCAGACATGATTCTACCGATTGTTATTCCTCTTGTTGCATCACGGATACATAATATACCGGAACAATAAATTAATGTTCCAATTATACAAGTTGAACAAATTAATAACGAACCAGCTAATGGTGATTAAGTTACAAATGATCAAGTAATGTCACAAGACGTAGCATTACGAAGGTTTGTAAGGTAAAGAAGACCAGCTATTTCAAGTGACTATGAAATTTACTCACTTAAACATGAATGTGACTTGAGCATTGATAAAGATCCAGGCTCGTTCAAACAAGTCATGGAATGTAAAAATTCTGAAAAATGGTTCAATGCTACGAAAGAAGAGTTGGAATCAATGGATGATAACAATGTCTGGGAATTACTTAAGTTGTCAGAAGGTGCAAAACAAGTGGATTATAAATGGGTCTTTAAGACCAAACGTGACTCACAAGGTAACATTGAAAGGTATAAATCCAGACATGTTGCCAAAGGTTACACTCAAAATGATGGCATTGACTATAAAGAGACCTTATCTCCAGTTTCAAAGAAGGACTCTTTAAGAATTGTTATGGCACTAGTGGCTCATTATAAATTAGAGCTTCACCAAATGGACGTAAAGACCGCCTTTATAAATAGTGACTTAAAAGAAGAAGTGTATATGGATAAACTAGAAGGTTTTTAAACCACAGGAAAGGAACGATTAGTGTGTAAATTGAAGAAGTCAATATATATACTGAAGCAAGCTTCCCAATAATGGTACCTTAAGTTTAATGATATTATTACATCTTACAGTTTTGTAGAAAACACCGTTGATCGGTGTATCTATATAAAGGTTAAGGGACTAAGTTCATTATATTAGTCTTATATGTTAGTCCCATATGTTGACGATATCCTTTTTGCTGTGAATAATATGGTTTTGTTACATGATGTCAAGAATTTTCTTTATAATAATTTCGAAATGAAAGATATGGGTGAGACATCCTATGTGATAAGAATAGAAATATTCCAGGATAGACCACATGGATTGTTAGGATTGTCTCAAAAGGTTATATCGAGAAAGTATTAGGAAAATTTCAAATGAAAAAAAGTTCCGCAGGTATAGTTCCAATTAAAAAAGGGGACAAATTTAGTCTAATGCAACGTCTACGAAATGAATTGGAACGCAAGGACACGGAGTATATTCTTTATGCGTCAGTAGTTGGGAGCTTAATGTATACTTAAACATGCACTAGGCTAGATTTCAGCTTTGCTGTTGGAATGCTAGGCCAATATCAAAGCAATCTTGTAATGGACCATTGGAAAGCTGCAAAGAAAGTCCTTATATACTTACAAGGCACCAAAGACTATATACTCACCTATAGGAAATCAACCAATCTCTAAGTAATAGGTTACTCGGATTCAGACTATGCTAGTTATGTAGACTCATGGAAATCTACATTTGGTTATATATTTCCATTAGCTGGAGGAGTAGTTTCGTGAAAAAGCACAAAACAGTTACATTGCTACTTTTACTATGGAGGCTAAATTTGTCGCGTGCTTTGAGGCCACAGTTCATGGATTGCGGTTACGTAACTTTATCTTAGGTCTTGGTCATGTTGATAATATTACCAGATCGTTACGAATTTATTGTGATAATTCTACAACCTTATTCTTCTCTAAGAATGACAAATAAATTCAAGGGGTGCGAAACACATGAATTTGAAGTATTTGTTTATGAAAGAATAAACGTAAAAACATAAAGTATCAATTGAGCATATTGGTACCGATCTCATGATAGTGGATCCGTTAACTAAAGGCTTATCGCCTAAAACAATTATTGGTCATATTGAACAGATGGGCCTTATAAATAAGTCCTTGTTAGCATAGTATTCTGACATGTATATATACATATCATTGTCTTGCTCAAATTGTTATGACACTTGTGAATTCAATTACAGTCATATGTTTTTGTTCACTTACTGGTTATCCATATTATGTTGTATACCATAATTATTATTTTTGCTATAACAATTACATAATTACCCACTTAAAGTTTATGATTTGAGTTGATTTTGTGATATATGAAAGGAATCATGTTGTATAACTTGTGACCGTCATGATCCCATCATTTTAATTCAATTAAGGCTGACTTGATCGATTACATGTATTGTGTGCACTTAAAGTTTTATTGTTGAATCACCAAGTCGTAACATGGGCCAAGTGAGAGATTGTTAGAATATTAAATGACCCATGTGATTTATAGTTTGAGTCCTATAAAAGGAACCCAAGATGATGTTATTGGATATTAAATAAAGGGATCTCAATTGGGTCAAAAACTCTCTCTCTCTCTTTTTCAATATGAACCGACATGATGGTTGGTGAAAATATAAATAAGTGCTAGAAACTTATGAAAGGTTATCTTAACCATTAGAGAAACCGTTAAACGTTCAAGAAGAAGAAAGGAAATAAACTTGTATCAAGAATGTCAAAATTTTACAAAACGATCATGGATACAGATATGTCATAAATCGATCCATAAATGTCTTACAATTGAATCTATAATTGAATTAATTCAATATGCAATTCCCAAAATTATTGTCAATTATTTCTTTTTATCAGCATGAAAAAAATAACTAAGAAAAGACAAAATTGAAAAGCATCCATTGTTTAATGGATAGGACAAAGGTCACCTAAACCTTTGGTATATGTTCAAATCCTATTCGACGCAATATTTTTTCAGATAGAATATTTTTTCATATATCCATATAGAATATATATTTTTATTTCATTTTTACTTTATTTCTTTCTTTTAATAGATTTCTTTAGATTTCTATTAAATAAAGATATTTTGAATGGTTTGAATAAAAAACATTTATATTTATGTTATATTATACTTAATTTTTTAAATCCTTTAGTTATAGATTCTACTTATTTCATTATTTCATTTTATTGTTTTATATTTACAATTTTATTTAAGTATTTTGACTTAAGGATTATAATCCAGATTCAAAGGGATCCATTTCTTTATACTTCCTCCTGAAATATAAAATGTTCCATCTGTTGCTGAATTCTTTCTTTCAAAATGTAATATTAACTGAAGAAGCAGATCTTTATTTTTGTTTCTAATATTAGAGTTACTTTTAATTATAGGATTGGTTTCTCTTTAGATTTTTTTTCCTTTGGTTTCTCAAACTATACTATATTTATTATATAATATAAATTAGGCGTTAAAATTATTATCATGCGAAAATCATTCATATGCATTAAAAAAAGGTGTCATGGGCTTATGTCATTCGTGGCTCGTCATCAAAAAGTTGCACAAGCAGCAAAGAAAAAATGAAGCCATGGTTACATCGATTGCACGCTTGTTTGTTTTCCGCCCTCCATTACTTCTAGATACAAGTCATTCTCGTCTAGTATGATAATAGTTGGCTGTATTATCCTCACCAAGTCCACATGATTTAAAGGATGAGAAGTTTATCAAAAGAAAAATGGATGAGAAGATTATGGCCACAGGAAAAAAAGTTTCAAGTTAGGATCCCAAAGTCACGTACGCTGTTTCTAACAAGGAACTCATAGATAAATGAGATTATAGCTATGTGAAAACGAATTTATATAGACCCTTTCTAAAACTTTTGTAAAGTGGCAATCAGCAATTAATTTTTTTGGTCTAGTAAAGCCTTTCAACCAGAAATAATGCAATCAATCCATTCGTTGGAGGAGAATGTTCTTATGGAGTTACTGTAAATCAATCAAATGAATCAATAATACACCAATTATCTACAAATGGTATCTGTGACATATATTTCATATGACAATTAAGCATAAATATTATTTTGTACACTACTTGTCAAGTTTGCCGAGAAATAGTTTTTCACTAAAATGGAATAGTATGCTAAGAGAAATAGGAAATAGCCGTATAGGGAACAAATTCAAGTATGATGACTACAACAACAAAATAAGCTTGTATTAGAGGACAATAGTTAAACAGTAAACTTATGACAAGGACAATAGTTACAGTAACTTGTGGAGAAGGAGGCAAGACCATAATGACAATAGTCCAGACAAGCCGTCTTATTAATTTCATGGTTGTCGTATAGCCAGTAGCCAGTACTGTTATTATTCAATTGAGCAAAGACAATGACAACCAACGAACATAAATTGTGTATTTACCTTAATCTTCATAATCATTAAGAACAGGGAAAACATAATTTCGAATGGACGGCACAACAGATACGAATAAGTTGCCCATTTTTTCAAGAAATTTGAAGAAAAGATGTGGATAAGAAGGGATTGTAGCCTATTTGAAAATATATTTATTCATTTCAAACAAAATTATGAAAAAATGATTCATTATTATACGTGGAAATATAATATACATATGATTTTGAACTTCTCAATAGATATTTTTTTTGTTAATTCAGTTATAATGAAAATGAATGATTAGTTCTGTTTCAAACATTTAAAACTTACTAATCACAATCAAAATGTATATTAACATATTTTCACCATTTTATTATCTTAAAATAAATTCCAAATATTGGATGCTTTTGGTATTATTTTTTATTTTTTTTCATGAGTTATCTTAAGTAGTGTAGTAGCAAAAATTTCTAAAGAATTTTGGAATATTGTGTACAAATCTTTATTAGAATTTAAGGTGCATTGCAAGAATAAAGTTTAAAATTAATATGTTTAAATTCATAGGCATGTAAATTTAATAATACAATTAATGATAATGATGCAATAGTATTCTATTACAATTTATTCAATCAAACAAAAATATATAGCATCATCCCATTCCATATCTCATCTTTAATTATGTTCCACCATACATAGCCTCATTAAATCAACCATGGATCATCAAGTTAGGTCATGCCAGGGCCATGATGGGTGGGATTATGTGAGTGATCAAAACAAAATATTACTCACAATAAAGAAACTAAAAGGATTGTTGTGAGCATAGGCGGCACTAACAAGTGATAAGTCCAACCACAATATAGCCACGTTAAAGGTTAACTATTGCCCGGTCAATGGCCGGATTGTAGTACGTCCATTTCAAAAACCAAAATGTTGAACAAAAGGTTGCCTATTTAGGAAATCATTGGGAGGCATGAATAAATAAGCTTAGGAGTGAAAATGGCAGCACCATCAGTTGAACGATTACTGCTGTTGTTATTCTTTGGTTTTACGTGTTCATCTGCATTGCATCCCAGTAGAATCAAGCTCGATGGGCACAAAGTTGACCGTCTTAGTAGTGTGTCATCTATTTCACTCCCACCATAGTTTAAACGCATTATTACCTATGTATCACGAACACGGCAAAATGGAACCGTGTCCGCGTGTCGGACAACCACTGACATGCGGTGGACACAACTCGGACACGTCTGAAGACCGCTCGGACATTGCTTAATGAAATATATGCTCTATATAATATATGCTCCATGTTTTTTGAGAGGGGTTTATAAAGTACCAAATATGTATGAACTATTAAGGTGTTGCAGGTCTTGAAATACATCAATCAATCTATATTATATTATGAATTCTGAATTTTTTTCTTAATTTTAAATTTGATAATATATATATATGATGTGTCCGTGTCCACCAAAATTTAGAAATTGGTGTGTCCTCATATCCGTGTCCGTATCGTGTCCCGTGTCCGTGTCCGTGTCCGTATCCGTGCTTCTTAGATTATTACGCACAAACTCTGGAGCATTTATGTTGTATTTTCTTTAACGGCCACGACATAAACTTGAAGAGTTGTGTTTCGTTTGGGAGCAGTTGAGAAAATAACCGCAAGGGAAACAATCTATTTAATTTGTTTAAATGAGATTCAAAAGGGATAACGATAATAATAATCATAAAATCCTAGTCTCCCAAGATATCAATTCCTCTCACAGATTAGCCATCGGTGTGTGCAAGATTTAAGGTGACTCTAGTAGCCACTGAGGAGACGGTGTTCATGAGATTGGGATCACATGGGCAGAAGGCAACATAAAGATTAATTCGCTTCCGCATCAAGGTTAGTGATCTAACCAGAATTAATCCTACACATTTGATCTGCCTCCCGGGGATGGTGGGGCGGGAAGGTTGCAGCAATTCTTAAAATCATCTGAGGAAGAAATATACTAAACTCTCCCCAGGACCAGGCCCCACTTAAATCAACATAATCACACTTTCCTTGCCAGATGTTCCTCTGGGACCGCACGAATAGAGTGAGAGAGTAAGTTTCTAGCATCTCCATTCACCCAAGTATCATACCAAAATCAAACTTGTTGACCATTACCCACTCACCATGCAGCACCGGCCATCAAAGTATGAAAATTAGCACAAACGCTACGCCAAAGTGGGGACGAGTCAGGTATTGCAACCAACCCTTTATGGAAATCCCGATCCAGTTTATATTTGGCACAAATCGCCTGGTTACAAAGCTTGCCAGGCTCCTTGATGATCGACCAATCAATCTTCATATGTGCGGCAATATTCATGGCCTCCAGATTCTTTAATCCAAGACCCCCGGAGATTTTAGGACAACACACCTGATTATAAGAAACTAAGTGCATTTGATTTCTCTCTCACGTTGCACCCCAAAGAAACCGTTTACAATAGCTGTCAATCTCATTGAGCAATCCTTTAGGGATTTTTGTTGTTTGCATTGTATAGAGTGGAAGTGCCCCTAATACCGATTGGCATAATGTCAACTTGCCTGTCATAGATAAACCATCAGCTCTCCATCTTGAAAGGCGAGCTTGTACTTTTTGTAAAATATGAGAATAAGTAGTTTTGGTTACCCGTTTGTAGAGTAAAGGGACCCATAGATACTTTCCAAGATCCAACATTTGAGCAAAACCTGACAATCTAGAGACATTCCCACAAACAATGGGGAAACATTAGGAGAAAAGTAAACTTTTATCTTGTGAGTGCTGATTCGTTGACCTGAAGTTTCACAGAAAAGCTCCAAACAATCCATTATTTCTTGCATTTGTCCCTCAGAGGCTTCAGAGAAGAGGACCATATCATTAGCAAAACAAAGACGAGAAATCAGAGGGTCGATTCTGCCAACTTGAAATGGTCTCTAGCGACCAGCTCCCACTCGTGCCTCAATTAGCTGGGATAAGTGTTTCAGGCATAAAACAAAGAGGTAGGGTGAAAGGGGATCACCTTGGCGAATACCCCGACTAGGATGAAACTCTTGTGAAGGCCGACCATTCCATAGCACCCGCAATTGAACAGTTTGAACACAACTCATAACTAAGCTCACCAATGGCCTAGGGACACCAACATCTTGGAAGGTATCTCGAATAAAACTCCAACTCAAGCAATCATTTGCCTTCTCTAGGTCTACTTTAATAGCCATAAAACCCCTCTTACCCCGTATTCTACGCATGGAGTGCACAATCTCTTGTGCCACAAAAATATTGTTGAAGATCTATCTCCCTGGTACAAAACTACTCTGAAAGGGGCCAATTAGTGTTGGGAGGGTTGCTTTGAGACGCTGTACAATGATCTTCGTGACTAACTTGTAGCTTACGTTACACAACCCTATAGGCCAAAAGTGCGTGACTTGCTCTGGATTCTCTATTTTCTGGATTAAGGTAATGAACGTCTCATTGATACCTTGGATAAGGGAGTGATCTTCGAACACTCGCTGCACCAGCTTGATCACACTAGGTTTCACCAGATTTCATTGAGATTGGTAGAAGTGTGCATGAAATCCATCCAGGCCTGGAGCTTTATGCGCACCCATTTGAAAGAGAGCTTGGATAATTTCCTATTCCGTCACCTCCATGTTCATAATATGCCACATATCTTGAGGAACAGTTAGATAACAACCGTAGATAGGGAACTGAGGATGATCCATGACCTCATCCAAATATAAAGATTGACAAAACTTCATTACTGATAACCTTAGCTCGGCTGGCTCAAAAATCCATTGGCCATTGTCATTTCGTAAAGCCTCAATTTGATTCCACTTCCGTCTGATCATGGTAGAGGCATGGAAAAATCTAGTATTTCTATCTCCCATACATAGCTAGCCCGTCCTCGACTTTTGGAACCAATGCAAAGTGTCCTATCTAGAAATAAGTTGATATTCTATCTGAAGCTTCCCCTCCAGAGGGAGTAAAAATTTGTTAGGCCGGACCATAAGAGCACGCTGGACTCCTTCAAGCTGTGTTAGTACTCTATTTTTATGTCTAAACATATTGCCAAAAACATCTCGATTCCACTCCTTCAGTCGATCTTACCATCGTAAGAGCATGTTTGGTAAAGCTTCATAATTATCCCAGTGAGTCGAGAGGAGCTGAGGGTAATCAGGGTGGGTAGTCCAGGCTAGTTCAAACCGAAACGACGTCCCTCCATCTGGCTGCCTCTGTGGATTGTCAATACAGACAAAAATAGGGTGATGATCAGATCGGACACGAGGTAAGTGTCTAATGGTGGTCGAGGGAAATACTGAGCACCAATCCAGATTACCAAAGGCTCAGTCTAGGCATTCAAAAACTCTACCATAGCTACGACTGTCATGTACTCGCCAAGTATACTTTGGGCCATTGAAGCCGAGATCCACCAATTTACAATCAGTAACCCATTGTTGGAAACGCGCGCACCTGCAGAAATCAAATGATGCTCCTCCAAATTTTTCCTCTGGCCCCAACATTTCATTGAAATCACCTGTAAGCAGCCAAGGACTGGACATCGTATCCGCTATAGTCAACAGGAACTTAAATAGTTCAGTTTTAATAGCAAGAGTTGGGTTGACAAACACAAAGGTACAGTATCATATACAACCATCTCTTTGGGAGATTTTAAGGTGTATGAACCCACTGCCACTTGCAACTACTGTAACCATATCTTGAGTGTCCCTCCATAAAAACCATAAACCACCGAAGAAGCCCTGAACATCCACACGATGCACATTAGTGAATCCCAGTTGCCGAGTGACTCGTGCTGCATGCGACCCACTGATCTTAGGTTATGCAATAACCACTACATCTACCTTATGGATACGGACTAAATCCTTCAACACCTCTCTGAACTCAATTGTGGCTGCTCCTCGACAATTCCAATAGATAAACTTAAGCATTGGAAGAAAGGAGGAATAGTAACCATGCTAATTGACATGGTGAGTACATTAATCAATGGCCATTCTGCCATCTACACCCGTCACCTCCCGGTCATCCTCCGGGCCTGTTTGTGTTTCAGATACCATGGATATCTCCAAATCACCAACTGTAGGGGAATAACTATTGCTAGCTCTTCGCTCATCTACTGTAGGGTTAGGGGGTTCAAGAGGATGGGTTGGGAGGGTTGACAGACATTTGGATTCTGGTTGCGGTGTATTAGAGGAGGAGGGTTGGGCATGAGAAGCGTGGTCCTGAGGTCGGTCATCAATTTGCATGAGTTACATGCAAGATAACATAGACGTGTTCGTGACGAGCTGTGTGGGTTGGTTGGGCATTTTATCAAAAAAGGCTATTGTAACTTTAGATGTAATGGCTAGGGCCTGCACTATGGGCCCAGGGTTGGGCTGATTATTAACTCTAACGTGGCCTTGCTCTTCCCATCTCCTTGCTGAACCAGTGTGGCTTCTGCCACTTTGCCCATCTCGCATACCTTGGTGGGAGTGTTGCTGTACCCAATTCTGATCTCAAGGCGAAACTGTCGTCAACAGCCATGCTGTGGTCTAAAGCTGGTCGCTGTTCTTCCAAAATGTTAAATCTAGAGCCCTGTATGGACTTATCTTTCTCCTGGTTTGCTATCTTTTCAACAGACTCCACCACCACACTCCTATCATTACCTAGTCCACCTCGAGTTGTGGAATGACCTCGGGTTGCAGGAGGACGGGCACGTCCACGTTTCAACCTCTGAACCAACATCCATACACCGTAGGGTTCATAGATCTTCGGTCTAGGAGCAGAGGTCTTCGGTGGGGGTGGTGGTACTACCACAGGCTCGGTGGGTAGCTCCTCACTGTTTCCTTGCGCCATCGTGACCTGTTGTACTATAGTGCAAGTTTCATGTCGGTGGCCTTATATGCCACATCTAAAGCACACTAAATGTAGTCCTTCATACTCCACCTTCCAGATTCTTCTCTTCAAACGAAATTTTGCGATCAAAGGTTTGCTCAAATCTACCTCCACACTAATTCTTGTGAATTTTGCCCGAGTACTTGCCTATGTGCTCTCATCCACCCGCATTGTTTTACCGAACTTGTTACCAATTTGAGTAAGGATGAGGCTGTCATAATATTCCATAGGAAGATGGGGTATTCGAACTCAAACAATAGCTTTGTCGATAGAAGCTGCGAATGGGTCAAAGTTTGGTCGCCATTTCATCACCGTAAGGATATGATCAGCCACCATCCATGGGTCACCCTCCAACACTGAGTGATAATCCTCCATACTATGGAATTTTGTCAAATAATAGTTTTTCCCCATGTCCGTCAAGACCACGTCGCACTGTAATTTCCATTGTTTCTTCAGGGACGCCATAAGGAACCAGTAGCCAATGTGACGGCCCAAAACCTTGACAATCAGCTTATTCATCCACACACTGCGAATACGCTGTTTGCCTGTGGGAGTTAGATGAATTGTGGGGCATTCAGGGTCATTGATTTCATCTGTGTCGGAGTCTTCCTCTAAAACAACCTCTGTATACTCCTTCCCCTATACTTGCATTGCATGTGCAAAGCATGTTACAAAATCTTTATAGGAGCTTTTTGTGCTGATTCATCTCGAGTCTCCATCTCCACATCCTCATAGTCCGCAACTTTAGAACATGCATCTGCTTTCTTAACTTTCTTACTGCTCCGAAGTAGGTTGTCAACCTCTTCAGTAGAAACATCGTCGGAGGGGGATGCCACGCTTCCCGCAGTCGCTTTTTGAACAAGGCTTCCTGTCGTCATTTTTCTTGTGATACTTTGGAAGCTATGGGAATGGAGAAATGAGAGATGTTTTAACTCCGGCTCGCCCAAAGTACATCACATCGACGAAATCCACTCCTATGTTCAGGACGCTATTTTGGCCCATAATCTGCAATGTGATGTCTTGCCTCACCACGCACAGGGGAGAAGAGTTCTTAAAGTTGGCTGGCAGAAACCACGAGAAGGATGGGTTAGTCTGAGCACTGATGGATCCTCAAAGGGGAACCTCGGTTTGGTGACAGCTAGTGGGCTGATTAAGGATGCTAGCGATCATTGGCTAGTCAGATTTGGTGCAAATTTGGGGTTCTGTACGTCCTGGAAGGCAGAACTATGGACCGTCTATCATGGATTGACTCTCGCTTGGTTACATGGATATTCTAGGGTGGATCTGTCTATCGATTCTGCATTAGTGGTGTCCAGTATTTCTAGTGAGCAGAGTCAGGTGATTAATACAATGGTTCAAGTCATCAAAGAATTGCTGTCTAGGAATTGGGAGGTGCGGGTGAGCCATATATATCGGGAGGGCAATCGTTGTGCAGATTGGTTAGTTAATTATAGTTATAGATTGCCATTAGGAGTTCACTGGTTTTGCGGTATTGTTGAGCTCTGTCTCCTTTGTTGTTTGCAGACTCAATTGGGGTAGTCCTGCCTCGTGTCACTCATCTGTAGTTTTCTTACTTGGGTTTACTTCCCTTTACTTACCAAAAAAAATAAAATAAAGAAGAGTTTCCTTTGCTATTAAAGTTTGGTGCTTCAATTTCTGGTCAGAAGAGAACAATCAGATGTTGTTCCCTTATCCCATTGATGAATGTATGTTCGATTTGGCCGATGCTGAGAATGATTCTTCAGTCAGGTAAATCCTATAATACTGTAACCCTTGCTTGTTTAAAACTTGAAAATTGTATATTTCAGCGCTTAACTTTTCCATATTCCTGCATAACAATTGGAGTGTCAAAGCCAGCCTAACAAACTATGACACTCCTCTTTCCCTGTAATAATTTCTTCCTAATGTATGAAAATCTTTCCTCCCCTTAATACTTGCATGACTTTCAGGTTCTACAAGTTAAAGGGCAAGCCAAATGTCAATGAGACATGCATTCAATTAAATTTTTTTTATGGTTTTCCAATGCTTCGACTAACACTTCCTATTTGGCTTTCTTCCCTGGTCTTACCCTTTTTTCTTTCCAATTTATGTTCTTTATCGTCATCAAGCTCTTATTTTTTGAATCAAATTCCAAAGGTCTCACCTTTGACTTGCTTATTTGGGTATCTTGCATTTTCTTCCAAACATGCCAGAACTTCTGAAAATGCACTTTTCTCCCTTCTTTTACGTTTAATAATTTCAACTCCTCTTTTCAGTCTGGTGGATGGGGCACTTGATCTGACTGGTCATGATAACTGTATAATTGGAGAACTTTTTCTAACAGGAACTGTTAAAGGGAAAAGGGAAAAAAACTGTCTGGAGGTCTCTACTTTTACTCTATATTCTCAATAAATCACCCTGTCTTATTCTGCAATAGTCCAATCAGATAAAAGTCAATATAGAAGAATTTCCTCATTGGATGATTAAATGGCCTTGCTGTGTACCTCTGCAATTGTTGACCTGGGGTGGGAGCATGGTGTTGCTCAAGATTGATAGAAGGAAGGTCCAAATGCAATTATTGTGGAAAGGTAGTTAGCGGTGGGATATATAGGTTAAAACAACATTTAGCCCGAGTTTCTAGAGAAGTCACGTACTGTAATAAGGCTCCAGAAGAAGCATTTCTTAGAATGAAAAGGAATTTAGAGGGCAGTCGTTCCATAAAGAAAGTAAAACAAGCTAATGAGGGTGGACTGGCATATTTGAGTTACCATTATGAAGATGAGGAAGAACATGGTGAATATAGAGGCAAAGGAAAGCAGTTGATGGGTGATTGTAACTTGGAGGTGAAGTTGACCCCACTTCGATTGTTAGAATATGTTGATCCAGGCTGGGAACATGGTGTTGCTCAAACGAGAGGAAGAAGAAGGTGAAGTGCAAATGCTGTGAGAAAGTAGTTATTGGGGGTATACACCGATTCAACCAACATCTAGCCAGAATCCCTGGAGAAGTGGCTCCATGTAGAAATTCCCCACAGGAAGTGTACCTTAAAATAAAGGAGAACATGAAATGGCAGCATACTGGAGGGAGGCAAAGGCAAGTTGAGACCAAGGAGATATCTTCTTCCTGTAAGGAATCAGATGATGAGGATGGCGAAGATGAGCTGTAACAAGATGCTATGCTATGCCTGAGGAAGGAAAAGTTGATAGATGGTGATCAAAGATTGAGCAAAGACATAAGTTTCAAAAGGATAGTTCCTGATGGCAACTTTGAACCGCAATTGAAAAGATCAAGATTGGATCCCATTCTTGATGACACATCAAGTAGCTATATGCCATCATTTTGCAAGCAATTAAAAATTAAAACGACCCATAGAAAATCTCGTAAAGAAGTTATCTCTGCATTTTACAATTCTTTTACCATGCAGGTGTTCCATTGGAAGCAGCAAACTCAGTTTACTTTCATAAGATGTTAAAATAAAATACCCTCGGATCGGATACCGGTTGAATTTAATAGCTCGAAAAATAGTAACTAAAATAAAGATAGACAAACTAAATGGGACAAAACACAACGATTTACGTAGTTCAGTCAATGTGACTTACGTCCACGGTCGAAGGGTGAGCAATTTTACTAATATGTGGAGAATGTATACAAGTACAAAGGCTGGAATAAAAAGCTTTCAAAACTCATAAGTATACAGAAGAGAGGATGTGAGGATAGGAAGATTTGTAGGAAGGAAATGCTGCGATCTTTTGTAAGCCTGCAACCATCTCTGATATTTATAACTAAAATCCCTACAATCTGTGCACAATTGTCGCTCACCAAATCCACGCTTGAAGATCTTGAAGATTTTAGCCTAACATGGCCAAAAATACAAAGTCTAAAGGTGCATCCTTTTTTGACTTATAATATGCAGCCAATAGCCACCCATTCTTGACTCTTGAGGGGCCAAGTCATGCATGCAACAAATCTCCACCTTGACTTGGTCCCGAACAATTAGTGATCTGCTCTACCTTCTCCGACAATGATCTAAAAAAGGTCTATATCACCAACTATAAACGCCAATTAAGTCCAAGCATTGCTTGAACTTGTAAATAGGAAGAACCTTTGTAAACATGTCAGCAGGATTGTCCTTAGTGTTAATCTTCTAAATAAGGACCTTCTTCTCTGCAATAGTATCCCGAATGAAATGATACTTCACATCAATGTGTTTCATCCTCTTATGATACATTTGATCTTTCGTCAAATGAATAACACTCCGACTGTCATAATAAACAGTAGTAACCCCTTGATGAAGGAATAACTCGCCAAATAAACCTCTCAACCAGAATGCTTCTTTAATGGCCTCAGTAACTGCCACTGCTTCAGTAGTAGATAAAGCCACTACATGTTGTAGAGTAGCTTTC
>JANPWT010000009.1:26819152-26843388 GCA_024678245.1 Erythroxylum densum
AACAAAATAAAATAAAATATGGCCCTTTTAATTACAATTTTTATTCATCATAAAACTGAGCCCTAGGCAGGTGCCCTACATGTCCATGCCCAGGGCCGGCTCTGAAGAAACCAAAACCAAAAATAAAAATTAAAAACTCAAACAAGCAAGATTTTTTACTAAATTTAAAAATAAAAACAGAAAATTAAAAATAAAAATAAAAATAAAAACAAATACCCCTTCCTTGGTCGTTATAAATATAAGTTTTGTACGTTCTGAAGAAAATAAGTAAATAAAATGTCAGTTAAGTGGTAAGAGATTTCATTTACTACGAGAAATTTTACTTCCCCCTCAGTTAGTAATTTTATTCAATTCGGTCCATTGAAAACTTCTTCTGAAGAGTAACAAATCCAAAAAGTATCTAAAATTTTGAATTTTTAATTTAATATAAATTCTTAAAAATTTCAAATTAGTAATTAATCTTTCAAAATTCGTAAAACTCATATCAAAATATTATTTTAGCTGATGTAACTAATTGATAGAAATTTATAATTAATCTTTATTATAAACTCATATCATTATAAAGAAGGGGGACAAAATTTTACTTTTATATATTTTTATTAAACACAATTGATTGTTATATAAAATATTATATTGGGATTATAATATAACAAAAAGAGAGATTTTGTTAGAAAAATAGTTTAATTATTTAAAAATCATGTTACCATTTATCCCCACATGGAATTTCAATAGAATAATGGAAGATAATTAATTAATTAATTAAGCAGCCTCAATTTAGGTATTTTTAAGAATGTATACAATGACATGAGCCATAAAAATAGGTTAAAGCAGAAATCTTCCATGACGTGAAGTGTGAAAGAATTATTAGTTTGATTAAGACTCATTGAATTGCCCTACCAAAATCTCCAAGTAGGCAGAACAAATACATATCATTATCCCTCATTACATGCCTAATTATCGGCTAAATTTGTATCAATGATGTAACTTGTGATGAAAGTGAGACTCTCATCCCACACTAGTTTACAAGCAACAAGTGATTATTCCAAGTCAAGTGGCATTTCATCGTCTAATTAAAAATAGATTTGGGTAAAGCAAATAATCATTTTTAAACATATTCTTTTATTCTAAAATCATATTAAAATTCGTATAATTTAATTTAGAATTTGAAAATTTTAATTAATAATTTAAAATTCAAATTAGAATATACAAGATTAAACTTAATTCATTTAAATATATTTTAATTCAAATTATCTTAATAATATTAATTGAATTGGATCAAATTAAAATTGACATATAAAAAGTACCTTTATTAGGCCACGTAGTGCTTGTACTAATCATTGGAGGTATTGAGATAATGTGACGAAGATGAGGTAAGCATTATCAAACAACGAAAAGGACCACTCGAGATTGTTGTTTCCATATTGGAATGATTAAAGATAATAAGAGTTCATTAAAGGTTTAATTAGAGTACAAAAGACAAGTGGATGTGCTAATGTTGCATCTAATTGTTAAAATTTAAAAAATAAAATGTGGGATACATTAATTAAGCTGCCTTGTCAAGTTGAATAGACCTTAGAAGATGAGCTTTTGCTTAGGAGTTCAGATCTCTTGTCCAATATTATGGTGTCTTATTGTGTCCAATGAATCTCAGCCATTTATTTATGTGAGTTCCGTGTGAGTCCAACATGGATCCCACAAAATAAATGACTAAGATTTCATGAAACAGAATAAAACAAGATAATATTGGACAGAAGATCTTGTCTCTTTGCTTAGTCTAGGAAGAAGGAACGTGAAATGCTGCGAGTGGGACGTAGGATGATATAGGTGTGTTAATCTTGGTCCGTTAACATCAAGTTCCAAGCTCCTATCATTTCATCATTGTCCAATAGCAACTAGGAAATTATTAGCGAATTTACTGAGGACTAAGCACAATGTCTAATCCCATTATCCCTAAAGTATACGGTTGATGATATTTCTTGTCAACTGGGTGACATCCCTTTTCACAAAGAGATGGATGGATAAAATTTGTAAGTATGAGATTTTCTTATGTTCAATGACATCTCAAGTATGGTTAGCTTCTCCCAGATTTCGAACGACAAGTTGATTAGTTGTAGTATCTTCAAATTGCGTTATCTTTTTTGCTTTATGCATTCACTAACGTCTCGTCACTAAAAATCTTCTTATTCAAACTTAAGTTCATTCCTTACTGAAACTTTTAGTCACTCGAGATGTCAGAAAGACAATATAATTAAGTCCACTAACACTTACATGCATGTACTTTGAAAAAAATATACTCTTATATCTTTCAAATCAAAGTTTACTGTAACAACAACAACATTTAATAAAAATCTCGTTAAAATATAAAATTTGGAGAGGTCCAATAATAAGCAATTTTACACCTATAAGGTCTGTTGTAAAATATTTGAATTTGAAATTAAAAAATTACAATATATTAAAAAATGTGTTATACTATTTTAGAGAAAATGGGGCACCCATCTTTACATTCTTATCAAAACATTTCCTTGATAAAATTTGAAGCCAACAAATCATTTATCTCTTTAATTATGTCTCCAAGGTTAATAAGATTAGTAATTTTATGTTTCATCATTTGTAAACTTTTTGATTTATTAAATGACAGAAATTAAGATATTTTTTCCTCCTTAATATTTAAAAGTTTCATATTTTACGACCAAAAAAAAAAAATTTATCATGTTTTGAAAGAGACCATCCCACTCAAGAATAGGGATCTGCTTGCCCTTACGTTTGGAAGTAATCATGTGAAGGTTGAAGAAGTCGATATCACAAAAACCTAGCTAATGAAATCCACACACTGTGGTTCGATGAAAGGAATTAGAAACCGACCCTCATATCATTGGGAGAGTTTACAAGGATAGATAAGTAAAGAATGGAATTGCATCTCCACCATTTGTTTATCCCTTCCAAGATAAGAAGAAACAACAAAAGAAGAGAGAAGTTTCATCAAGTCAAAACCATGAATTGGTGATGTTAGAGAGTGAGGCCAGTGCTCGTGTGGACAGCGATGCAACAATAATTTGTTTTCATTTTCTGGTCTTTAATTGGTAGAGAAAAGTGAGAGATCACACAAGTGTCACCGTCTTGTTTGCCTACTTTGACGTCAACTGGATGATTGCATATCTCGACCAGACCCCATTCTCGATACTAAAGGACCCTGCAGCTCATAATGCAATGAACTAGCGAATTCCCAGTATCTCTAACCAGCCTCATGTAATCTCCTTGTCCGAAGAAACTTAGAAAATAAATTTGGACCCCAGCAATCTCAAGGACACTACCCCCGTTACCAAAAAGAAAAAGAACTTGGAAAATGATCGTAGATCGATAATACCTCAACTTGCCAGGCGCTTCTAATTTGATGTGTTTGTGTTTAACTTAATTTACTTACTAGTAGTTTTAGTTCAAGGATGGCGCAATTCACTCGAATCCTGAATTAAAACTTCGTGGATAAACGATAGTGGGTTCCGTAAGTACTGAAAACCTGGCCTGGATGCAGCTGTTAAAGAGTATAAGACCTAATTACCGTTTGAAGGTTGTGACAAATATTCAAAGAACTTAATTGCTAAGAAAGTTAAGGCTAACCGATTAATGTGTTGAGAGCTTATTTGCAAATACGGGAAAATCGGTTGTCAAAACATAATAATTGTGTTGGGCGAATTCAACGGAGGGAGGATGTAGTCGGGCCGACCACCAATAAATCGCTGACAGCCAAGAGAGGGAGGGAGTTGACGTGGAGGTAGTACGGGCGAAGATGTGACGTTGGATTTACAGTTGGCTGAGGTTAGTTGCTGGGTCCCACCCATGTCGACGCACCCGTGTAGTGGAATTAATTTTTAATTTTGAGGATTGGAATTAAAAAAAAAAAGAAGGAAGACAACTGAACGCCTGATGCTTCGTAGGGCAATCATTGGAACCGTTACGACTGATATCTTCATTGTTCACTTCATCGCACCAATTTGGTGGGTTGTGGGTCCTTCAGGCACCGGACACCTTCCCCTTCGTTAGGCTTTTTCTTATATATGTTGTGATTGGAGAACCACAAGTAATGCACCGTTTGATATATTGGAAATCTTCATCTTAATTATATCATCTTTCTTAGAATTTGTATTATTATTTCTTAAAAAATGAAATCAAATTAAATTAAAAAAATCTTTAAAATCCTTGCTTCATTACTTCGATCACTTTTACGAGCATCATTTTTCATTTCATTTTCTGAAAAATAAATAAATAAATTTCTGAAACATATGATTTAATTCGTTAACATATTGTTTTACAAATTTAATGTCGGAGAAAGCGATGGCTTGCACATTTTGAAAGTAAAGTTGGAATTTTAAAAAAAAATGACTGCATGCATGGGAAGTTTCGAAAGGGAAAAAGTGAATTGTTACCCAAATCGGCCAAACCAGTTGTGAACAGCTACTCAGAGATTTGTCCGAGCAACAGCTGACACATTTACTGGTTCATTGTATTAATATTAAAAAGTGATGCTCGTAAAGTCAGAGCAGCAAAATAAGTTGTAATATTCTATTGTTTACAGTTAAAAAAAGCTATGGTGGGCTATGCAGATGCTTGGCAAAGATTAGGCCAAATCATAAGACTAGCTAATTAAATGGAGGCAGGGCTGCCATGTATGAGAACGGCTTTAAAAAGGGTTTGCCGACATTCACTATTCTTAATGATGTCATTAAAATGCTAAACACAACTTTCTTTTTTTCCCTCGATTTTCCTTCATCCCAAACAGAGAAATGAACCCAGTAATAAAAAATTACATGTCAACCCACAAGGCTACTTGTTGGAAAGTAAGCAATGGTGGTTGGTTACTTCATTGTGAGGAGGTAAAGTGAAAGGGTCGATGGTGGGACTGAGAATCGCTCGAGTTACGAAGCAACACTGAGCTTTGAGCATAATTATGGGCTTTTTTTTTTAACCTGTTGAAAATGAATGAATTAGTGGATGGATGGTCCTCAACCACGACTGTTGATGATCAGTCAGGGTTTTTTTCATCTTGCATGAGGCGCTCAACGTCACCTCTCTCTCCCTCTCATCTTCATCAGGGTACCCCACTTGTGGACGACTGGGATCAGGAGTCCCGCATCACAGCTTTTGCTTGATATTATGTTATTGATGTACGTTTTGGATACCTTTGTATGGTTCTCCTGCAATTTTCCCACTTTATCTCTTTGTTATGATGCTTCTCGCCTGTTTTCATTTAATTGACATGAAGAATGTGACACATCCTTAGATATAACATGACTTTGATTTATTAGGATTAATGTAGACGAAGACCATAAGGTTGTAAAAATATAAAAAGATTGCTGCATATATCATGACTCTCTTCAAACTTCCGCAAAATAGAAAATTCTTATGCATTGTATACGTTGACTTTTTAACTTTATTACAGACTAAGACTGTGATCTCAATCTGCAAGATAATACCTTGTCTAAAACTGATCAATTTCATTATTTGGTTTATGTGGTTAAGAGTTCACACGTTTTCCTCAACCCTCTTCACGCTAGCTCGATCTTGCAAATTGACCGGGCATGTCCCGACTACTTTAGCTATTTTTTGCAAATGTACTGCTGCATTGGAACGCCCCCTCTTGGATGGGAAACATACAAGATTTCTCAGCCTATGAGTCGTACTTCCCTTTTTGTCATCACATTTGAACCTTAACAGGGGCAAAATCATTGAGGACATGGCCCTATGGGAGGATTGAATGGACAAATGTCACGATATTAGCACAGTATATAGAGGCCCCACCAATAACTAGACCTTATCTAATGCCTCAATAGTTTTCCTCTTTCCATTGTGGGGATAAACATGGAGTAGGTAATTCTTTAATAAGGCTAGCTTCAGGGTGCTTGAGCTTGAAGTGTCTATCAGCCTAAAATTCAAAGAGGATCCTGCAAAGTTCATCAACACATTAGTGTAGGCATTGAACCTAGACAACGAAAGGGTAGCTTAGTTCGACTTTACCTATGGTCGGAACTTATCCATCGTCATTCATGCCAACTATTGTAGGCCAATAATTTCCTCCGTACATTCAAAGTTGGGAGGGACCTAGACAATTGCCAAATGAAACTTCCAGGAACTTCATAACTTTCGTTGGAATGTCTAAGAAAAGCGACTTCAGCTGTTGACTTGAGCTGCGTACGAAGGGAATGACTAGTTGCTTCAATCCTTTGACACTGATTCCGTAAATCATAGGATTGGTTCAACTTTGGTTCGGTCTGAAATCCTAGAAAAACTCAAAGCCTATGACAGAATCAAGTGACAGAATCAAGCCTCATACCCACTTCTCTGGAAAAAAATTTCTCGTTGAGTTTATCAGAGAATCAAGTGACAGAATCCTCCCAACTACCAACCCTGGAGTAGTAAAGGGGTATGGACTTGTAGTAAGTTGAAACCCTAGAACTCCGTGTTCTTACATATTTTTAGAAACGCGTTTTCGGACACTTTGAACTCACTCTTCCAATCATCCATTTTGCCCTAAAAAAGAGTGTGCAACCAAGATCAAAGCAGTCACTTCTGGTAGCCACCATTCCACAGGCTATAGTTACAACTTGAAATCATAAAATTATGACTGGATGCAATGTAAACTGTAACCTCATCATCATTATCCCCTTCCTTTCGCCCTACTCTTTTTATTA
This sequence comes from Erythroxylum densum, assembly GCA_024678245.1. Taxonomy (NCBI): domain Eukaryota; kingdom Viridiplantae; phylum Streptophyta; class Magnoliopsida; order Malpighiales; family Erythroxylaceae; genus Erythroxylum; species Erythroxylum densum. Next base: position 26,825,836 of record JANPWT010000009.1, read on the forward strand.
GTTTATAATCTTCTTATTAGAAGGAGGGTTTGTAGAATCTCCTGGACGACGATTAAAGATAACTAAGACGATAATGGAGGCATTAAGATACTAATTAAAAAAGTTAAAAACGATGAAGACAATGGTTGACTGCTAGGGAACAGCTCATGTGCTTGCATATGATAAGCTCACGAGTACATGATGAGGAAGGGAGATTGAAGTATCTTTTCTCGAGTTCTAATTCGATATATTATTCTGATCGTGTTGGATGTTCGAAGTGTGACATTGGTAAGGTCAAGAAAAGACCAAATAATGGTGTTATAACAAGACAAACCCTAATTCGAAATGGGAAGACATATTCTTTAGGGTTAGCTCGAAGGACTTTCTTATTCATTTCTCCTTCTTAAATTGGTTAATTTTTAAAGAGAGTTGAAGATGCTCTTTGATGGGTATCAATTGTCTGTTTATACCAAGCAGACCATCCATGGAATATTTTGCCTTTTCCACGAACTATACATGCAACGACACAATGGATATTTGTTTCCTTTTGGCTTTCTTAGTTTATCTTCTTCATTATATTTAGAGAATAATCAAACAAGCCTGATCATTAGGGAATCTTTCCTTGCTTTACTGTTAACTCATATAAACAAAGTATATTGATTTTATGAGGTTTGAATATAACTTGTCCTCGCATTTCACAACTTTTTGTATATTTTGTCTCCACCTGTTACGCGACTTGGCTGATTCCACGTTATTTATGTGTAGGAAGTAACTTTTAATATTGATAGAATCTATAACTAAATGAGTAAATATTCAAATGTACGTAATAATTCATCCCTAAGATGATTTATTTGAAATTAAATAAATATTCAATTCAATTCAATTAGTACTCATAAATTTTAATAAGTTCTATTTTAAACGAGTAATTACTATATTGAAGCAATCTGATTTAGTTTTAATCTCACAAATAAAAAAGGCTTTCTCAAACATAATTAGATTATTCCATTAAACCGTTACATTTTATACCGTTGACAAAATACAAGAAGCATTTGATATAAATTTCTGTACATGAAATATGTACGAGTGGCATTTGATATAATTATTATAGTTCTGTCGGTGGGAAGAAGGTATATATAATCAACACAAACTCTACGTACCATCAGAGAGGTCCCACATTTTGTGATTTATCTATTAGCGTCTAAAGACTACAAATTTAATATTTTATTTAAGGCGTTGCTATGAAAATTGAATGAAAAACTAAGCTAACAAAAAAGATGCTTGATATTTATTTTTATGATTTATTCACATAATTTTTTTACATGTCAAGAATTTGATACGCTTTTATTATCGAAAATAGATATTACTTATTTTTTCATAAAAAGAGTATTTAGCAATAATTAAAAAACTCAAACGGCTTTGGTAGTTTAATTGTAAAAATTTTATATTACATCATTCAATTTCTCAGTTCAATTTTTAACTTTTCGATTTAATTTATTATAATAACTCTTGTTATTGAAAACTAATCAATATATTAATTAATCAGTCAATTTTATAAATCAATAAGTTCTTATAAATAAAAAATCAATGAGTTTTTATTTAACAATCATTATTTTCAATTAAACTTTAAATTATTTAATAAAGAAGGACATTCTATTTTTTAATCATAATTTAAATTATTTAATATTTAACTAATTTTATAATGATATAATGTTGATTGATTCTTTTAAACATATTACTTTTAAATCATTAGAATTTAGGGCTAAAAATATACATGATGGGGGGTATTAGTGGGAAGTGATGTGTAAAAGGAAAGGGGAGGGGATAATATGTGTTAGGCGTACATAATGAGTTTTACGTAAAAACACGATAAAAAGACAAATAAGTCCTTCAATCATCGAAAATGTCCCTCTCCCTATAATTTCAGACACTCGGGCCCCTTGAAGATGGCGTAGAGATCTGTTTCAAGCACATGCATCTGTTTTGTAGCGTAGTGGGCCCACCCACCCATTACTGTATCCTTTTGCTTTCATCGCAACATTGACCTCATCACTTCTTCTACACCGTCCGATCGTCTTATCTAACCATTTGCATTTGCTCGTTCGATCTTTCATCATCAGATCGTGCCGTTGTCATTATCCACCGTAACACTTCCATCCTGTTACATGTAAAATATATATTCTAAAGATGAAAAACACACTTTCCTTGTGTTGTAATGTTTTTTAATTAAAATTTGAAATTTATAAAGAAAGCTCAATTATTGACATGATTAAATATTTAATCTAAATTATTTTATTTTTATTCATAATTGTTATTTAAAACTTACGTTTAACGAATAAACCAATTACATTAATTGAACCGGTACTCATTTCTCGATGTTAATTTTTTAACAGAAATTTTATAAAAGTTTAAAATTATAAATTTAAAAAATATTAAACCATAAGAAAGGCCACGACTTTAATCCAAATAAATAATGAATAAGCCTTCAAAAATCTCATTTGAAGTTTTCATTTATGGTATTTTATTATAACCCTTGTACATATTAATTTCAAACACTCATGTAAATTTAAGACGAGGATTAAAGAATTAGTTGATAGAACAAAGTATAAGAATATTAAAATTTACCTAGCCAAAATATACACATCTTTTTCAAATTGAATTGAGTTTCTTAATTAATTTCTATTTTTTGGAGTTACGTTGTGATTTCAAAAAGATTACTCAATCCAAAAATACCAATTAAAAAAATTTAATAAAATCAAAAGTATTATAAGAAGGTGGAAACAGCTAGCTAGGTTTCCAATACAAACCCTTCTTAATTAAGCAATAATTAGTAGGGAAGTGGTCCATAGAAACCTTCAAGTAATTGGTTTCCATCTGTGCTTTATACCGTACTTCAGCATATAATCCATTTTCATATTATGTTCTATAGAATTATATGAACTATCATGCCGCTGTAACGTTCCCAATCATTGAGAAAAAACAATCTCAATGCAGAATCCTAAATATAATTATTTTAATGACGGACCATTAGGCTTTGGGCTGTAATAAAGATTTAGCTATAGTACAGTACAGTCTTTTTTCATGCAAGAAGTTTTGGGTTAATTATTATTATTTCATAAGGTTATAATTTTGATGAAAAAGAGTTCCATCACCCAGTCTTTACATATTTAGGAATATGTATTTTTTAATATTTCAACAGTACCCTAACGTACAAGATACGAGAAGGTCCAATAATACGTAACTTTCGAAGTCTCTGAATCGATTATCTATGTATGCACATTGTAATGAATATCATTTATGAAGTGCCTTGTAAGTATAATAATTATTTGTATTATTATTAGATGAAAGATTAAAAACTGAAATTCCAAACTTCAAACAAAAGATGAGTGTTTTGGTTTTTTATTGTTTTACTCGTTAAAAAGGTCTCCGATTTAATGACCGGTCTGAGTTTTAAAATACTGGTCTAAATCTTTAACCATAACTAAGAACTAAACTTATGTATCCATTGACGCCAATTGGAGGGTGATGTGGATGGTAAAGAAGAACAGAAATGTATCTAAACATGGAATTATCTTGAGCGAAGAGAAGAAATCTAAGTTGGTCGAGTGATAGGACTACGACTAAGTTGTCACCTTCAATGTAATTAATTTTACAGGTGGATTGGCATCCGTTTTGGACATTTTAGTCTTAGTTGAGTGGACAAGGAATCTAATTTTACAAGAAGCTGAAAAGAGAAAAAAAATAAATAGAGAAGCGTTATTTCTGAAATGGAAAAACAGGGTTGGTTATGGTAATTCGCAAGAACAAGTGGAGTTTATCAGAATTGGGAACACATCATTCTTTTGTAGAGAATATGACCAAATCGATTTAATTCTTTCCACGTAATGATGAAACTTTTGCAAGTGATCATAACTTGGAAGGAATCGGCCCAAAGTAATTACATTTATCACTCCAGTCCACGGTAATAAACATCCTTGAGATGAAATGAAATCACAAGAAGTTATGAAATTAAGATGCTCCTTTCAATCATGAAATGGAAGTTGTAGCTAAAACAATGAACACTGGGTTAAGAAGAAAGGTATGGCTTAAACATCGACTGTGTACTGAAAATTACCCCTCAGGCCCTTTGACGAGATGCAAGCAACTCTGCCTATGGAGAAAATAAAAAGCATAAGCTTTTATTCATAATGAGGGAGGAGAGAAAACAGAGTGACTTTTTAACACCTTGTGACTGTGACTTGGCTCCCTTGGAGCTTAACTCCTATATTAATTCAACTCCCTTTCTCAGCTGATGCTTCATTTGTCAGCCTCTTTTTCAACTCTCTCCCTCTCTCTCTTCCAGTTTCTGCTTACATATTCTCAGCCAAAGCAAATCCATTGAAAACAAAAATCTGTGTTCCAGAGCTACCTGTTCTAGTTGCTGAATCTTGGGTCTAGGAATCAGCGAAAAGTTCGCTGCTTTGGGAAAGCTGTCTCTTCGTCCCTCATTGCGGGTGGGTTTTGCTTGAAATGGGGAGGCACTCTTGCTGCTACAAGCAGAAGCTCAGGAAAGGACTGTGGTCACCAGAGGAAGATGAGAAACTTTTGAGGCATATTACCAAGTATGGTCATGGTTGTTGGAGCTCTGTCCCCAAACAAGCCGGTAATTTAGACCTCAATTTTTTGATTTTCTTGATAATGTTATGTAGGGAAGAAGAAAACAGGAACTTATATTGACGGGATTGTTTGAATGTTGCAGGTTTGCAGAGGTGTGGAAAGAGCTGTAGATTAAGGTGGATTAACTACCTGAGGCCTGATTTGAAGAGAGGTTCATTCTCACAACAGGAGGAGAACCTCATCGTTGAGCTTCATGCTGTACTGGGAAACAGGTACTATTACTTCTCTTCTTTCAAAACAATTGGTTCTTATTTGTGAATTCTCTTTCTTCATAAATTGTTTCTTTCTACATGATTACTCAGGTGGTCTCAAATTGCGGCACAATTGCCTGGAAGGACAGACAATGAGATAAAGAATTTGTGGAACTCTTGCTTGAAGAAGAAACTTAGGCAGAGAGGCATTGACCCTGTTACTCACAAACCACTTTCAGAGGTTGAAAGCGTAGACGACAAGAAGCATCCTGCTACAGAGAAACTCTCTGCTTCAAGTGAACTGAACCTCCTCAAAGCCGATAGTTCTAAGCAAGGAGATAGCAGACAATCTTCAATTTCTCCGCAGGGTTATCGATTGCATGAGGAAGGTTCTCCGAGCTCCAAAACCATAAGTACTGGTAACAGCAACACCATCAACAGAAGTAGCAACAACAGTTTGATGGCACCAACAAGCAACAAGGAGCTTTTTTTGGACAGGTTCGGTACTTCCAACCATGAAACTACTACAACCAATTGCCAACCTTCGGATTTCATGGGGCAGTTCCCTCTTCAGCAATTGTCAAATGCTAGGCTCGCAACAAATTCAATTCCTTCTCTCTGGTTCCTACAAACCAGCAAGAGTTTTGACATGAATTCTGATTTCTCTTCCAGTGCAATGCCTGCCATTCTTCCCTCAACAACAAGTGCATTTCTTTCTACTTCTATGGGCTACAAGCCTTCTGTCAGTCTTTCTTCTGTTAACCCTTCAGTCCCATCATTTGCAGCCAGCAGTTCTCGGTTCTGGGAAGCTCCAGCCAACAATGGTAATGGCAGTAGTGGAAGTAGTGGAAGTGGAGAAATGCAAAGCAGCAACAGCTTCTTTGAAAATACCATCTTTTCCTGGGGATTGGGGGATTGCAACTCAACAGATAAGGAGGGTCAAAACCATCTAATAGAAAGCCAACAGGAGGACATCAAATGGCCCGAATGCCTTCACAATCAATTGCTAATGGCTGCTGCTTTACACGATCAAAATCCTCAATCTTTAGACAATGAGATGAAATCAGAAACACATTTTCTGACAGGAAATTCAAGTGGTCTGTGGCCTCATAACCAGCAGCAACAAGAGCATATGCAAAATTCTGGTATGGCTCAAAAGGACATTCAGAGACTCACAGCAGCCTACGGACATATTTAGTTTGGAAAAAGGAGCCACTCCAATTACGAAAAGAAACTAAAGAGGCTTGAACAAATGCTCTTTTCTTCAATTACAGGTGTGTGCCACAGATTTTCATATTTAGTTTGGAAAAAGGTGCCGGTCCAATTACGAAAAGAAACTAAAGAGGCTTGAACAAATGCTCTTTTCTTCAATTACAGGTGTGTGCCACAGATTTTTCTTCTCTTGTATATAGGCCTGATACAAAACTCATTTCTCCAATTCTCTCTGGTTTTCCAATATAAATTGTGAGGGGAATATCCTTCTCGTCGGTTTTCCACTCGTGGGTTTGGGGTAGAATTGCAGAATAAGGCGTGTTTCAATCCGTGTCTTCCTTTTCCTCATGGATTCGCATCATTATCACACTTGTGCAGTTAATGTCATAAACAAGTCCACTGAAAAAGAAACATATTTTGTTAGATTTAATCAGGAAGATTGTTTGGCGAGCAAGTGGTCTTTCACATCTTACATGGAGCTCCAACAGCTTATCCAAATATCTCAGTTACAGCATAGAAAACTGAAAGAAATTAATGTGAAAGCCTCAAAGATTAAACCTTTTTTTTTTCTCCCATTAAAGGTTTCGTCAATTTTTGTTATCAAAAAGACAAGAGATGATTAATAATCACTTTCGCAACAGCTTTACGACTTTCTTTTCATTTCCTTTGATTTTTCAAGAAATTAGTAATTATCTGGCTGTCTTATCTTAAGACATCTTCTAAAACATCCTCAATAAGTTTGCTTTCCTTGAGTTGCAAGACTCGTGGAGCTATCCAACTCCACATCTCTCAATGGTGGCTCACGCGCCAAAACTTAACATACACGCGCTAGGATGCCTGTGCATAAATGCACAAGCAAGACGACGAGAGAGTTCATGTTGAAGGCAGGAAAAGGGAACCCCACAATTGAACTGAGAGTTGCTAACTTTCTGGTCCGTACAAAGAGATTGTGACCCATGATCTAATAAGGGCTTGTAGTTCCTTCGAGACAGTACATTATAAGAAGCACTCTCATAAAGCAGGAATCTTCCGATTCAAGTAAAAGAATAGATCAATTCAGTCAATTTTATGGTGAAAATGCAAAGAAGTTGTAGAAATGGTTAATCAAGTGATTGCCATCTGCTTGTCACCATCTGACAGAGCTCTGCAGACTGTAGTTCTGCAAATATTCCCCCTTCAAGAGCTGTAATAAGAGGACCGAACATTTAATTTACCCTTTTGGTGATCTTGCTCACAAGGTTACGATTTGCTCGGAACTAGTTGGGAAAACTGAATAGAAGAATATTAAGGGAACTGTATCTTTTTTCACTTTTTTTTTTCCTTTCGTTTATGCTCTGTTTGGGCGGAGAAAGATCACAACTTTGCATACTTTCTAGTTGTCAGCCTTTGAATGTGGAGTCCGGATCGTCTGTCTAAGACAACTCTGTCTTATTCTGTTTAGTGACAAAAACGGCGTCGATTTGTAATAAAAATTGCACAGCTTCTTGGATATGGACAAGCGCCTGTGGGACCCACCCACAGGCGCCGTTTCCCAAGCCATATGAAAAAACCCAGCCAGAGTTGGAGATTTAACAAGTGTTTTGCAGGCTGTAGATATATCTCCAATGTTTAATTTTACTTCTAGACTTTTGCAACATTGGAATTTTAATAAAAAATATGTTTATTATTGTTTACAAATATTATTAATTTTGTAATTATTATTAAGTGTATATATTTATTTATATACTTATTAAATTTTATTTTATTTTTCTTATCATTATTATTATTATTATGTTGTTATTAATATTATAATTTAAATTTATTTCCATTATTATAATAACTATTAAATATTAATCTGAACATATACTTATTATTATTATTATTATTATTATTATTATTTAAATTTAGTGACATTATTATAATAAGGTTTCTGTTAATAATTTCTTTAAAATAAAAATTTTAAGGTTAAAATTAAAAATTAAAATTGAATTTTAATTATTCTGATAATTTATTAAATAATGTTATTTAATAAGTTATAATATTATTAAATATTATTTATTATTTAAATAAATAATATTTATTATTATTAATTTATAATAATATATATTATAATAAATTATTATAATAATTTACTTAAGCCTCGCGAGGCGAGTGGCCATTCATTGAATGGCCAGCCTTTGCCAGGGCGAGGGCCCTCGCCCTGGCAATGGCCATGGCCATTTAATAATAAATATATATTATTTATTTAAATAATTTATAATATTATAAATTATTAAATAAAATTATTTAATAAATTATTAGAATAATCATAAAACTATTACAATAATAATTATAATTATTATCATTATTATTATTATTATTATTATAAATTTATAAATAAAATATTTATAAATTAAACCCGATATTATTAATAAATAAATAATTTATTAATAATAAGAATAATACTAAAAATCAAAATAACAGTAATAATATTAATATGGAATTTAATAATAATAATAATAATAAAATTTTAAATATTGCATAATAAATTTAATAATAATATTTAACAGTAATTATAATAATAGAATTAAAATTAATTAGTAAATTTATGATTGATAATAATAATGATAATAATAGTGATAATAATAATAACCAATTCTATAACATATATTACAAATAAAGATATATGCATTTAATAGTTATAAGGAATTTTATAGCAATAATAACCATAATAATACTAATAATAATATTGATAATAAATTTTATTAAATAATTAATAAGATTTATAATAATAAGTATATGTTCAGATTAATATTTAATAGTTATTATAATAACAATAAATATTATTTAAAACAAAATACTGTTTATTTGCTATTGTGTGTTTTTGGGAAGTTCCTTGATCAGTTGGAAGAGTAAAAACAAAATACTGTGTCAAAGTATAGTTGTGAGGCAGAATATATATGTATGGGTACTGCTGTGTGTGAGCTTCAATAGCTTGTTTATTTGCTCAAGAATTTCAGAATAACCATTCAACTTCCGATTGATCTTTGGTGTGATAACCAATATGCTCTTCATATCACACCCAACCCAATGTTCCATGAAGAGACTAAGCACCTAGAGATTGATTGCCATATTTTGAGACAAAAGTTTAATAAAGGATTTATTACTCCTAAATATGTTCTAACGCATGAGCAAGTTGCTGATGTTTTTACTAATTCATTAGCAACTCCTCAGTTCAAGAACATTAGTGTCAAGTTGGGATTGATTACTCATTCATCTCCAACTTGAGGGGGTGTGTAAAAGATAGTTAGTTAATTAGCTGTAAATATGTTAGTTATATACAGTTAATTGTACAGTTAGCTGAAGTTAGATAGATGAGCTAGTTGAAGAATGATAATGTATATATACAGAACAACTGAATTAATAAAATTTTATTCAATTTTCCTTCTTTGTTGCCATTACCAAATTGTTCAGTTGGAACACAAAAGTTGCTATATTTTAATTTTCTTTCTGAAAGAAAGAATGAAGATATGTCTATATTGAATTTAAGAAGTCAAATAGAAAACTTACAGTTCAAGGTTACGAACTTGATACAGTTTTAAACATATAGTAGACCAAGCAACCATTCTATTAGTCAACCCCTTGTACATTAAATATATTAAATGAAAACTACTTTTTTTTAAAATATTAATTGAAAATAACGCAATCTTTCCTACATTTAGTTATATTATCATAGATATTAAAATGCTATACTTTTCACAGAGGTAAGTAAGCTTTTGTATTTAAACAAAAAGAAGCTTTTGTATCTAAACAAAAAGACCTTTAGAAGATGATATTGTTTAAACAGAAGAAACATAAAGTCGTCAAACAAATTATATGTTCAGATAATTCATCAGGCTCCTTCTGCAAAATGTCCAACACAAAACGACTGCCAATTATTTTTGCATCAAAGCTATATTACCAAAAAAGCAAAAAAGCTATATTACCAAACGAAAATGAGCAAAAAAAGCAAGAACAAACGGATAGTGTTAGCAATGGAAAAGGGTCTAGAATGGAGTTATACCTGCGGCAGCTGCTCCGACAACATCCTCCCTGGAGTTTCTGGCTGCGAGAACCAACCTGGTTTTATATTGATCACCATGAACGGAGTAGAAGTCAGAAATAGACATGTTAATACAGCTCAATACCATCTTATCGAATCCAACGTCAAGGTTCAGAATGACTCCGACATTCACCGGAATTGTTGTGCTATTCTGCGCTATGACCGTTTTCATGGACAGGGAGACAAAGAAAATGAACATGAGGAAGCTTTCAAAATGATTGTTCCTCATCTTTGTATGGTATGGAGGAAATAGAAAGAAACGTTTGAACCTTTTGTGGGTTTAACTCGTTATGAACTAAGGTGAATATATATAGACGTTGACGTGTGTGACGATACATGTATACAGTAGTTAATCCTTGGGTTCTGATCTTGTAGTCTCAAAGCTGAAGAAGCGGAGGGTTTGGGAACCATTTAGTCGTTTAATACAGGAAAATGGATGTCCTGTGTCTAGCTGGGGTTCCATGTTATTATTTAATTGTTGTAAACATGTTGGTAAAACAATTAAACCCTACCCTAGAACATAACTGAGTTTTTTTAAAAATATTTACATTAGGTATCCTAATGCACAAGGCGTCGTCACATACTTGATAGGTCAGTTGTTGATTGATCACCGGTCTTGCTCAACATCAAGTTCCCCAACTCCCACTCTACTGCGGAGACATCAATAATTGATCCAATGAAGGAGCTTGCGAAGGGGCTAAAGAATCATCAATAGGAAATTCTCTTTTTCCCTCTTTTTTAGTGACTCGAACTCAATACCTCCTACAAAGGAGAGCCTTAAGTGAGGAGTTTACACCACTTAGGCCAATCCTTTGTATATAAGAAATGAGGTTGAATTTAAACCCTATCCTAGAACATAACTTAGTTTTGTATCACTACTTGTGGACAAAGATGCTAGAAGTCGCATCTCATTTCTTGTCAGGATGGCTATATAAAGAAACCACTGCTAATTAGACAAGTGCGATGGAATGTGCGTGTTAATTTAGAATGCTTACAAATGAACAATTTAGGTATTATGTTTTTTTTTCTTGAATGCATACAACTTAACCTTATCCTTTTATTAGAATGACCGAGAATTTAAATATTAGGAAAGATACGATTCTTATTTACGATTTTATTTATTTAAAATTATTTAAAAGCATCTTAAGGTTGTTAACTCAAGGTTTATTATTAATGAATTTGATGATAACTATATAATATTTCAAAATTCAAATAAGAGTTATTTCTTTTTATTGGTAACAGCATAATTCTTAAAAGGAAATAAAATTATAAAGAAAATGTCTTCTTTCTTGAAAAAAGTTTTTTTTAATGAACTTATCTTTTTAGAAATGATTCCACAACATCCTAAAGGATCTTACTAATTTAAATAATTAGCTCCAGAATTTTTGACGAAACTTTTCTCTTAATCTCTAAATATTGGATGATTTGAGCAGACATGATATCAAAGATTCATTAGATACAAAATCAACTCAGAATTAAAATGAAGCAAAGACTAGTTAAAGAAAATGTCTACTTAAGGAAGAGTCATTACATTTGTGCAAGACACACTGACTTGCGAAATACTTCAACAACATCATATTCTTGAAAGTCATATCTATATCAAACTTCTTGTGTCTTAGGAAGTGAAATCACTATATTGAGAGAGATTGTTAAACCCTTTATACACTTTTGTTGAGAGCTTGTAAAGGTTTGTTAAACACTACGAGTGTGAAAGGTTGAAAAACTTTGAAAAATGTGTACTTGTGAGCTTGGAGAGGCTCGCCACATTTAATACTTGGATTCTTATAGTGAAATACTTAAGTTAGATACTTGGAGACTGAAAGTAGCTTCGTTATTAGCTGAATCACTATAAATCGATTGTGTCATTGTTTCTCTCTTCCTAACTTTTAAATTTTCGTATTATAAGTTTGTGATTTCAAGAGGCTCCTTCGGTTTTACAATATGCTCCTTCTATTTTTTATATCCCAAGAGGTTCCTTTCTTTTTTTAAACAATTAACAGCCTCCTTTCATTTTGAGCATTAACAGGTACCTATCGATTAACAGACTCTTTTCTTTTTTAGTGCTAGCAAGCTCCTATCGATTCACAGGCTCCTTTCCTTTTGAGCGCTAGTAGGCTCCTTTCAATTAATATGATCCATTTGTTTTCAACATTAACATAATCTTTTCAAAAGTTGATAAATTTATTTTGTTTAGGAGGATATTATCAATTTGAAAGTACCTTGCAATTTTTTTACATATAATAAACCCCCCCCCCCCCCTTTTTGCATGTGCTTGCTTTATCAATTGGTATCGGAGAAAGTTTTCAAATTTATTGTGTTTTATGGCACATAATAGATCATGGCAAACAATTTGATAAGCCTTAAAAGACAATCTGTCTCAAAGTCTCCTTATTTCAATATAAATAAATATTCTTATTATAAAGAGAAAATGACCATTTATCTTTAATCTATAAATATCAAAATCTGGCAAGCTATCAAAGTTGGAGCTACGCCTCCTGCTATTAATAATGTAGAAGTGTGAACTGACGCTGATAGAAGAAATGCACAACTAAATTCCAAAGCAAGACATTATATAATCTATGCACTATCTCTAAAAGAGTATGAAAAGATATCCTACTATTCTACAACAAAAGAAATGTGAGATAAACTCCAAGTTACTTTTGAAGGAACAAATGAGGTAAAGAAATATAAAATAAGTCTTTTAGTGCATCAATATGAAACTATTTGCATGAAACAGGGAGAAACTATAGATGAATTCTTTAGACATTTCAATAATGTCATCATAGCCTTAAAGAACTTCGGAAAAGTAAATCCCAATGATCGGCTTGTAACAAAGATTCTAAAGTCACTATCGAAAGAATGGAAACCTAAGGTGACAACTCTAGAAACTACAAAGGATCTCAACACTATTTCATTTGACTGGTTAAGAGGAAACTTTATGATCCATGAAGTCGAGCTTAAGCGAGATGAAGGATCTTCATATAGAAGAGGAATGGCACTAAAAGCAGCTGATGAATCAAATCTATCAAATGGTGATGAAAGCAACACTGAGTTACAAATAGATGGAGATAATGAATTCAATTTCATGGTCAGAAAATATGCACGCTTCTACAAAAAGAAACAAATGAAGACAAGAGAAGGAAACAAGAAAATTGGAAATAACAGGTTTCTATCAAAAGGCAGTAGCAGCAATAGTAATACACAAAACAATCAAATCATGTGCTATCACTGTAAGAGGTTTGGACACACAAGACCAGAATGTCCTCTTCTTCAAAAAGATAAAACATAAAACAGAAAGCATGTTATGACTGCAGCCTGGTCAGATGAAGATTTTGAAAAGTTTGAAGAAGAAGAGCGTAAAAAAGTTAGTAATGTTTGCTTTATGGCTAAATCAGGAGATGATGAGGTATATTATTCTGACTTCGATATTGAAATTGATGAATTAAGAGATATACATCATAACTTTATGATTAGTATAAAAAATTAATAGTGCAGTATTTCAAAAAGGTTGAGAAGTCCAAAACCTTGACGAATAAGATTAAATCACTAGAATATGAGAATAAGAATTTGTTGTATAGAATTATGGCCCTTGAAAATGACAATAAGCAAAAAGTCTATGAAAAGGAATTCTTGAAACCAAAGTTAAGTCAGTTAGAGAATGCATTGCTTGAAAAGGATTCTGTTAAGGTAAAACAATTAGAAGAAAAAGTTGTCTTTCTAGAAAAAGATCTTGCCAATTTTGTTAATGGAAGGAACAGTCCTGATGCATTAATTGGTAATGGTAAAATTCTTTTTGATAAGGTTGTAATAAGATATAACGAAAATAATAATATTATGCCATACAAGATTTTCTTTGTTAAATCCAGCAATAGTCATAGTCAAAACAACAGGAACCTGATAAATAACAAAAATTGCAGTAATTCTCATTCATCTATTTTATGCAATTACTGTGGTAGAAATGGTCATACTAATCATTCCTGTAACTTTTGAAAAATGAAGAAATTATCTTAGATATATGTTTAGAGACCGAAATGTCAAACTACTAATCTAAAAGGACCCAGAAAAATTTAGGTACTTAAAATGAGATAATATATTTTGCAGATATGCTTAAGAACAGAGACAAGAGAATCAATGGATAGTTTATAGCAGTTGTTTGAGACAAATGATAGGTGAAATATCACATTTCAACTATATTGAAAGGAAAGACAGAGGTAATATTGTCTTTGTTGACAAAAACAAGGTAAAAGTCATTGGAATTAGTAAAATTGGTGACTTTAACTCTGATTTTATTGATAATGTTCTTTTTGTTAATGGATTGAAACATAACTTGTTAAGTATAGGTCAATTATGTGATAATGGTTATAGAGTTACTTTCTATGCATCTCATTGTGAAATTATTGATAATCTTAATGACAACATTGCATTTGTTGGTCCTAGAAATTAGAATATATATTATGCTCAATTGGAAGACATGTCTTCACAAAATGTTAAATGTTTTTTCTCAAGAAAAGGAATCATTTATCTAGCATAGAAGATTTGGACATGCTAGCATAAGCATTCTATCAAAATTATCCAAAAATGAGTTAGTAAAAGGACTACCAAATTTGAAGTTTAAAAGTAATTAAGTTTGTGAAGCTTATTTAAAAGGAAAACAAATCAGAAGTAGCTTTCCTCCTATATTGTTATTTATTTGGTCCTACTAGGACTCAAAGCTTCCATGGTAAACACTACGGTTTTGTTATAGTAGATGGTTAGTCTAGATTTACACGGGTTTATTTTCTATCAAATAAGGATGATACTTTTAAAGTGTTTGAGAAGTTTTGTAGAAAAATTTAGATTGAAAAAGGGTACTGCATTACATCTATTTGGAGCGATCATAAAGGAGATTTTGGTTACAGGAAATTTGAAGATTTTTGTAATGAAAATGTGATATCTTATAATTTTTCATGTCCAAGGACTCCTTAGCAAAATGGAGTTGTCGAGAGAAAGAACATGACTCTCGTTAATATAGCCAAGGCAATGCTATGTGAAAGTGGTCTACCTTATGGTTACTGGGTAGAAGATGTATCTACTACTTATTATATACTTAACAGGTTTCTTATAAGACTTATTCTCAAAAAGACCTCCTATAAGTTATGGAAAGGAAGAAAACCTAATATTGCTTACTTTTGAGCATTTGGCTGCAAGTGTTTCGTATTAAATAATGGAGAGTACAATCTTATAAAGTTCGATGCGAGATCAAATGAAGCCATGTTTTTGGGCTACAGTACCATTAGTAAAGGATTTAGAGTTTACAATAAAAGAATAAAGAAGAAATAAGAATCAATACACATAATATTTGATGAAGCGCTACCCTCGATAATAGTAGTTGATTCAGATGATGAAGAATATCCCTTAGTTCCTAAAAATACATTGTAAACTCAGGCAACACCTATAGTAACTTCATAATTACAAAATCAAGAAGGTCCTTTTGAAGTCAGGACGGAGCAGGCTCCTTCATCTCAGCAAGAGCTTATGCAACGAAGAACACCAAGAGAATGGAGAGGTTAAGATACACATCAGTACATTCTGGGAGCTGAAAATCTAAGAACCACATTTTCCTTAAAAAATAATGATGTTGCCCTTATCTCTCAATTAGAAATAAAGACTATTGAAGAAGCTTTTACTGATGAAAATTGGGTTTTAATTATAAAAGACGAATTAAATCAGTTTGACAAAAACAAAGTCTGGAATCTAGTATCTCGTCTACCAAACAAGTCAACCATTGGAACTCCTTAGGTATTTCAAAACAAACTTGACAAAAATGGTATGGTGGTAAGAAACAAGCCAGACTTGTAGCTTAAGGTTATAATCAACAGGAAGGTATTGATCTTGATGGAACTTATACATCTATTGCTAGATTAGAATTAATTAGAATTTTACTTGCTTTTTTATGTTATGGAAACTTTAAATTATTCCAAATGGTTGTTAAAAGTGCCTTCTTAAATAGATATATTAATAAAGAAATGTTTGTTAAGCAATCTTCAGGTTTTGAAGATGAAAATTATCCTGATTACATGATGAAGTTGACTAAAGCTCTATATGGTCTGAAGCAGGCTCCTCGAGCTTGATATGAGAGGATAAGTAACTTTTTTCTTGAGAATAACTTCGAAAGAAGAAAGGTAGATAAAACCTTATTTATTAAGAAAAATGAGAACGATTTACTCATAGTGAAAATATATGTCGATGACATAATATTTGGTGCTACTAATCAATCCTTTTGTGAAGGATTCTCAATTTTTATCTAAGGGGAGTTTGAAATGAGTATGATGGAAAAATTATCTTTCTTTCTTATATTGTAAATTAGGCAAACAGAAAAAGGAATATTCATTAATCAATACAAATACACAAAGGAACTCATCAAGAAATATCATTTTGAGAATGCCAAACCGATGGGTACTCCTATGTATTGTAGAACTAAACTTGATAAGGATGAAGAAGGCAAGTCTATGGATGAGATAAAGTATAGAGGAATGATTAGATCACTATTATATCTCAAAAGCTAAAGACCAAATATTATGCTTAGTGTGTGTCTTTGTGCACACTTTCAATCAAATCCAAAAAAGAGCCATCTTCAAATAGTCAATATGATCTTTCGCTATCTTCATGGAACTATGAACTTTGGATTATATTATCCAAAATTTGATTCTTTTAATATAGTTGGATTTTGTGATGCAAATTATGCAAGTGATAAAGTTGATAGGAAAATCACAAGTGGTCA
Source organism: Erythroxylum densum (assembly GCA_024678245.1). Classification (NCBI taxonomy): domain Eukaryota; kingdom Viridiplantae; phylum Streptophyta; class Magnoliopsida; order Malpighiales; family Erythroxylaceae; genus Erythroxylum; species Erythroxylum densum. The sequence goes on from JANPWT010000009.1 coordinate 26,842,691, forward strand.
CTACCAATTTCTTGGAGGATGTACAGTTTCTTGGTCCTGTAAGAAACAAAATTGCACAGCGCTTTCGACGACCGAAGCGGAGTATATAACAACCGCCAGCTGTTGCACAAATCCTATGGATGAAATATCAACTTCAGGATTTTTCTCTAAACTTTAATCATATTCCTATACTATGTGACAATACAAGTGCAATAAATCTTTCTAAAAATCCTATGCATCATTATAGGAATAAGCATATAGAAATCAAACACCATTTTCTTAGAGATCATGTTTTAGGAGGACCATTGATCTTTTGCATATTAAAGCTGAAAATCAAGTAGATGACATCTTTACTAAGCCACTTTATGAAGATATATTTTATGTGTTAAGAAAAGAACTTGGTATGTGCAAATTATCTGATATTAATTCTGTATGAAGATTCTATGCTACTTCTCTTTGCAAATACTAACAAGCTCCTTTTAATATGTTCTTTTATGGAAGGTGTTCGCAAACCGCAAGTGCACGGTTGTCGAAGTGAGTAATAAATCAGTAAGAACCGAGTTGTGTCTACAGGGATTATGAGAAAGTTTAATTCTACACTAGCTAACGTTTTTTTTATTTTATCTTGTTGGATGAAATTTTTGGAAAATTAAAATTAAAGTAAATTTTTTTTTTTAGAACAAAATAACTTAAATAAATTTATAAACAACTACCCAATT
>JANPWT010000009.1:26877488-26895271 GCA_024678245.1 Erythroxylum densum
TATATTTGTTATGAACAAGTCGACATGTGATTTTGATGTTTAGGTAGTATGCGCTTACCACGAATGCAGAGTTACAATTAAGAACCCAGCAAGATAGTAAGCAAAAGGCTTCAGAATTTCAATAGTTAAGCAGTTGGGTCACGGGATCCGACATCTAGGGTATCAAAGCAAGTGTGCTAAATGTAAGTTCCATGTAGTTGGGTCTCGGATCCAACAGTTGGGGTCCGGTCTCCGGGTCGGGTCCCGACAACATTACTTGTATGTCTATAGAATTCTCATTGTGATGATTGTATAAGTGATCATTTGACTTGAATTCATCAAAATTATCTTGTATAGGGATTGCTATGTTTTGATACTACTTATGATCTATTTTATCAAAGGTCGTTTAAATGGTAGTCATTGGATATAGCATGAACTATATGGAGATAGTTGAATGATCAAGATATGATTCATCACTCTAAAGTAATTAGGGAGAATGTTCTGTTGTTCTCGATTAATATTGATTCAGGAAATCCTTGGCTAAGGTGGAATGATATTTTGTAAACAATTTACAAATATCATTAATTGAATCAATAGCTGATGGCGGAGAACTAATATAATTGGACTTAAAATAGAGTAGATATTAATTACATGCTCTATGTCTAATTGAAACATTGTATGATGAAAGGATTGAATTATAGGAAAATCATGCACAGAAAGGTTAATCAAAACTACTTTGACATTCCTGAATATTTGGGTGATAATGATGCGTTGCTATACGTCAATCTTGATATATGATTATAAATTGTTTAATTAAAAATTAAAGATAAATTAAAAACAGATTTAATTTATCTAATTCTAATTCTAATTTAGAATCATTGTCAACATATTAGGAACCTAATGGGTTTTACATAAAGAACGGAATGAAGTGAGCAAAGTTATTTGAATCAAGTTAGCCTTGATTGTAAAGTTTGAGAAACTTTATGTTTAAATATGAAATACTTAATAAATAAGGATCAATGTGAGATATTGGATCTTATTTGGGCATTTATGGTATTTAATTAAAATTAGAATTTAATTTCAATTAAATTACTAAACTTATTATAAATAGACTTAAGATCTAATAAAGTTAGCACTTCTTTCTTAACTGTCTTTATAAGAATTAATTTCAATTAAATTACTAAAAGGCTAAAATTTATTATTAATAGGCTTAAGCTCTAATAGAACTAGTACTTCTTTTTTAACCATCTATGTAAGAGTTACAAAATTTTTTCAACTTGTTTTGTGGATACATTTAAATGTTTGGTTAAGGCGATTGAGATGGATTGATTTAGAAAATAATTCGAAGGATGCAAAAAAAATATAATCAAATTTCAGAATAAAGTACGAATAAAGATTCATACTTTATTATGATTTAAATGTTAATCATTTTATATAATTAAAGTGATCTTAATTTTTGAAAAATCAAAATTCGAAATAGTTTTATAATTATTTCGTTGCGGTTAGGATCGAGTCTTGTCCCGATTTCCTAACGGTTGTTGTTTCATAGATAAGAAAAAGGTACTAATCACTTGTTGATTTTCAGGATTACATGCACAAGATTCAAACTATCTAGTCAACTATTGAGATACATTGTGCATTTAGACATAGAGAAGGACATTGGGAAATGGGAACCTGATAGAGAAGGAAAAATACAAGTGTGTCCCCAGATATAGAAAACATTTTCATGGCTTAGAAACTCTTCCAAGTATTTCCTGATTGGAAAGGCAGCTGAAATTATCTCATTTGTCCTATAACGAATTGAAGAGTGGTATAAAACCTATGCTTTCCATTGTCTGAAGAGTTGTATAAAACCTATGCTTTCCATTGTCTGTTCTTAGTATATTATTCGAATTTCAAGAACCACATATCCAGCACTTTTAGCAAGTTTATGCAAATTCTAATCATCAACACAATATGAAGTGCACATGCAATTATCGAATATTGGGCATAATTTAACTAAACGACACTTATCCAAAATGCGGCTTAAAGACCAAGAAGGCCTTATATTCTAGTAGAAAAGAAAACTTTTATTTCGGAAGAAAGTACACGTGTCACTAACCCAGTTCATTGCGTGGACAAAGCTGGCTCGTGCATATTTTACTGATTATTTTGTAAAATATCAGACAACAGAGGATCCAAAGTACAATTCTATATATTTCAGATAACCTTTTCGGAAGGAAAAAATAATAAAAAGGAGAAGGAGGTCCTGACTCCTGAGAATTGACACTTTTACTATAACCCATGCGGTGGTAGGGTTGTGTTAGTGCCACGTGGTGTCTGTGACGAATCCAATGCCAAAGGTTAGTCCCACATAAGCCAGGAAGGAGGTGTGACAGAGCCAACCACACCTTCCTTCCCTCCTTCCTCCATCTAATCTACTCACCCAGTGGTCTTGGAGCACGAAAACGCGGACAGCTGTCGAGCAAAGCACCGTTGTATATCATACAATCATCAAACTAAACATCGCTGTCAAAATCGAACGGAGTCCCGTGGCGTGGGCTATCAACACGGCCCCAGTCTCTCGTACCTTATCCTCTTGTCTTCTTCACGCCCCTCTGGTTTATCCTAGTAAATACTAAATAGCCTTCACAATCGCTAAGTTACACTTGTCTTCTTGTGGTCTCATCGCACCCACCAACTTAACTTAACTACGAAGTTGCCGAGGACGTAGATAATGTCACATCTATAAATTGACAATTACTTTCTACAAGAGAATTTTGATCATTATTTTTTAAATTAAAAAGTCCCAATTTTATAAAATTTGAGTTTGAAATTTTTTTAATCTATGTTTTAAAATGACATGTTTAATTTTAAAATATCAATATATTAAATGATTTTTGTGGGAGCAGATTCATTAATTGGTTGTCACTTCAGAGCTCAAAAGAAAAGAACAGTTAAGAAACATATAAAAAACATGTCTTAAGATGCTGATTTTTTGTCACCAACAAGAGCTGAGACTGTGTGGAGAGAGCGAGATCAAAGACAGGAGTGATGGGGTCCACTGTCTACCTCCTTATTGTATTCGGATGCTGATCCATGTGCCACATTTAGTATTCTTTTCTTCAAAATTTTCACTTATCATTCTAATTTATTCAACCCACATACTACCATAGAAGGGATCCAATTACGTTGTCCTTTCTAACACTTGCAATTCAGATACCAAAACGTAACTCTAATGAGACTTGTCATCCCTTATTAGTAATTTAGTGAGCCGAGATGACTTCCAACCTACAAAACTCTCCCATTACTTTGATTTCCCAAATCAACTTGATCTTCTCGTTATAAATGATTAAAACCAAAACTCGGGTCAAGATTGTGGCACGTGGCACTATATATAAAAGGGTTGTTAGGGAAAATCAAAGAAGATGGGTATAAATACATAATTAGGTTGAAGGATTGAGTTTACACACTAACCTTATCAACGGTTGATTCATAGAAAACCAAAAGCCTCTCTCTGTCTATCTATCGAATGCGATATCGTAAGTGACCCTACGCTCTCTCTTCTGCTTTGCTTTACTCACTTTACCTTCTCCCACTTGTATTTTCTTCTCTCTTATCTCTAAATCTAACACACACGAGACAAGACACAGAGTCACTTACTCGTTTAATTTCGGTGGTTGATCGTTTGTTTTACGCCAGAATTTGTTTTGGGTTTAGGGTCATGGCTTTGGACGAGAGCATGAACATGGTTTCCTCTATGCAAGATGATGATTATGACCAAGATACCGATGATGGGTACGACCGACAACCTCATCCACACAACCTGTCCAGGCTGTCTGTGTGCACCAGCTCCCTGTACACCAACGACGACGACTTCGATGTCGAGGACAGCGATGTTATGGGGATGTCACTGTCCAGGCTGTCCATTGAAAGCTTCGACACCGACGAGGAACTTTCTGACAATGAAAAAGTTGGCAAAATCAGCATGCTTGACCTCTCATCGGAATCCGACGAAGAGCCCGGTTGTTACTCTCTTCCGACGACCCCGCCTCGCCGGAGGAGTCGCCGTGGTGGCGGTTTGGTGAACGAGCGGTTGATGGTTGGTCTAAAGGAGTACGCTAGTGAAAATGAAGCGCAGAAGGGTAGTGTCACGAAACAGAAGACGAGAAAGAACTCGAGGAGGAGGGTTGTGAGAGAGAGGTGGGTAGATAACAAAACGAAGAGAAAAGACGAAGAGTGTTGCTATGTGGGAATGAGCAATTATGGGCATTGTAACAGTTTTAGTGGGGAGAGTGAAGGTGGTGGACTGGTGGTGATAACGAGGCCAAAAGGAGGAAGAAGGTCACTATGCATGGACTTGGAGGAAGTGAAGGCTTGCAGAGACCTTGGGTTTGAATTGGAACACGAACGCATGTTGGAGATGCCTAGTAGAGTCTCGCTTTCAGGATCTACACTCGATACAAGTAGCGGTGGCAATTCGCCTATTGCCAATTGGCGTATCTCTAGTCCTGGTTAGTAGTGTGCCTGTACTATCTACTCTCACCTACTCAGAAATATAAGATTAATTTCTCAAGTTAGGATCTTTGTACCGTGATTACAATCGCTGTACCAGTCTGTTTCCTGTTCTTTACCACTTACAACATGCAGATTAAGTTCTTTTGCCATGAACTTGTGTGATTACATTGTTCGATGTCCCTTTTACCTGTCTCTGATTCAATTATGCAACTTTTATCAGGTGATGATCCTCGAGATGTGAAGGCTCGTCTCAGGGTTTGGGCACAGGCGGTGGCTCTGGCATCGGCATCGAAACACAGCTGTGTGCAAGGGTTCTAATCAAAAGAAATGCATACTTCTCAATTTTTGTTTTTTTTTTGGGTTTGTTTCCCTTCACTTTCTGCGGTCCTTTTCTTTCTGCGGAACAGTAGATTTCTTGTTTTCTTTTGGGTGGTGAAGGTGTGTGTGAAGTGGGAAGCTGGAGTTTGTTCTATATGGTTGTTACAACCCTTCTTACTCTTCTGTACATGTTTTTATATCCTGTAAATATCACACGAATGGTGATTGAAGGCTTGATGGTAAGTTACCTATATGCACGATTTTGTTGTATCACTAATTCACTTGGATATTTTCGTTTGTTGTTGGATATCGATTGATTCGATCATGTATAGAACTATACATAATTTCATTGGATACTGGAGACAAATAACAAATTACGAGGTTCCCTGAAAATGAGGTGGACAGTTATCAAACTGTTCAATCGTTGCTATATACTGAAGGATTGAGATCCTGGACTAATCAAGATCATGCAAAACAACCCTTGTTTTTCATTTACATCTCTTCCAAGCTGAAAATTTCTTCTTTAAACGCCTTGAGCTTATCAAATCTAACAAGCACAGATCTTAGATATAATCTCTTCAGAATCCTCCCAGGGGCCAAAGTTAAGGGGCGCTGTACTGGTTGAGAATGAATGTTCATAATCTGTCTGTTGTGGCTTAAACTACGAAGTTATTCATGTATAGGTGAGGTGGTTGTGCTTGTGTTACCTATTTTCACATCACTAGACCTCAAGAATAGAATTAGTAAAACAGCAAGGTGCATAACGACTGATAACATAAAAAGAAGTATAAAGTCTTCTTTGGTAGAAATGAGAAATTAGCTGGGTAGGTGTAGGTGACATTATGTGAAGCCTGGCCTCCTTATGACAGGCAGAGGAGAATCATGTATGCACACATAATGAATGGTTGCAGTTCAATCGGTACATATACAACTATGACACAATGAGGCAGCTGTGAGTTTTACATGGCAAGGCAATGGTACAAGAGCAATTAAGAACAGTGTCTGGCTAACAACAAATTTCACATATTTTTCACTGACCAGGCATTAAAGATCAAAACCGAAACTGGGGTGCAGATTTGGAACGTGTAAATGTGATGAAGAAGAAGATAGAAAGCAGATTTAAAGGGCTAATTGTTAGCTTCGTGGACTGGGACATCGTTATGGTTGCAAGAACATCACTGCAGACAGAGATACCAAGTTCAGTCTCCCATATTTCGACTATGAGACCAGATTCAGATAAAGCAGTAAGTTGTTAAGGAAGTCAAAACTCCAACTCCAAGTAATGAACAAGAACAAAAGACGAGTTTGAACAAATAATCGCCCTCCTTATATTCATGCAGTGTCAAGCTCAATTGCAGAAGCAAGAATGAAACCAAGTATGTGCATTCATGAAGGCAGAAAAAAAAAGGCTACACATCCAAAGAGCAGTGATGAGGTAAACAGAAAATACATTAACTCGAGAGTTGCACATTGTCAACCAAGTTAAAGATTCTACCAATTTGTGAAACTACAGATGAGATCCCTCGATCATTTTGTTAAAAAAGATTCGGAAATACCGAAACAAACAAGCAAATGATGGTAGTAAGTACAAATAAGGAGAAGTTGACCTTAGCCTTTTTAATACTTTCTTAATCGGAATCTTATTTCTGAATCAAGTAAAAATTGTAATGTTCTACGCAGACAAAAAGATCAACTAATAAGCTACATTGGGAAATGATGCTGGTCATTGCGTTTGCATTCCTCAAACTGCAATGACTTTATCACCATGAAGAATACTAAAAAAAATTTGATAAAATAAATAAGAGGTGAATTTATTGATGAACAGCTGCATATGTTGTCACTCACTTATAAACTATATTGTGGCAGGTGTTGTCACAGGGGTAAGGACAGTCAATCGCTTTAACATCTTCTCGATCAAAATACCAGTCTCCAACAGATTGTGCAATAGTCTGCATATTTGCAATTCAACCGACTTAGTATTTATGATCCTTATTCAATATAAGCTCTTGCTGGGGTTATCTTTTGTTAACAACTGAAAATTTAGATGCACTTCCCATTGCTAAAAGCATCACCATTTAGCATCACCATTTTTTAACCCCATAACAAAGGATTTTTTTGGGGTAAATTCGCTGGTATGTAAATTTTCTGCCATACTGAGTTTGCCATGGATGAGAACTTATCATATATATGCATACCTACTTAAGCATGGATACTTGTTTTATCACTGCATGACATTCATTCTATTCCCTCAATCCAGAACAATAGCCAGTAGAAAGTTAGAGAATGCAACAGATTAATGGAAATGAATTATCTAATCTTTTGGCATTGGCACGGAGAGGCAAATTGTAGTTTGTGCATACCTTATTGCCTATCAGGGGAGAATCACTAGCGAACCATGTGTCCTGTCTTTGAGACTGGCAATGAGCAAAACAAGAATTGATAAACAGACCATGTTGAGGCAATGTCGAGAAAGCATTAATGGCACCCAACATTTGTTTCCTGAAGTCTGTTTCACAAGAAAGAAAGGAATCAACAATAAGAATATATCATAGCTATACTTTTATATATTCAAAATGGAATATTACTACATGAGTTGAATATAAACTTTACAAACTTGAACTCAAATTTTACCTTGCAAGAATCGGATTTGTGATGAATTACATTGAGCATAATTTTGCTTGCAGTTTTTCCAAGAACCAGTCGGGTCAGCTGATGGTGGAGCCAAACTAGATTGAAGCTGACGTAATTGAACACATGAACAAAATTGCAGCAATCAAAACTCAAAGTTTCTTTTCTTTTAAATACTATTATGATCAAGGATGTAATACCATTTGCAGTAGTAGTGCTGATATATCGCATTAACAATCGAAAGATTATGAAATAAATGTTTAACAATTTTCCCTTTATGGAATGAGGATTTCTATTATTAAACAATTTTCCCTTATTGAATAAGGATTTCTATTAGAAGGGGTGCATGGATAGACTACCTGCCACACGTCGTAGGCAGCATTCAGTAGAAATAATGGGGTCTTGACATCAGCTACAAAATTCTGAGGGAAGAAACACTGAGACACAGAGAAAAGAAAGAAATTTAATTTTATATTAAAATCCAGAAATTCAACCCCATTATGAAGAAAGGAGAGTATATTACTGAAGTTGGATCCAGGTGGCTGGTACAAGAACTAGGCAAATTGCTTTGGGTATCCTGCAATTCATACGCACGGTCACTCATGCTAATCAGAAATATGAACTTACAAGTCAGGATAAAAGAATACACACACGATTCCTGAAGATAATAACAGTCAACTTGAGAACCAAAGGAAGTACTTAAATGTTAATCAACCTATGTAGTTATCCTCATAAAATCACTCTGGTTCTGACAACTAAAGTAGTTCTCTTTGAACATAATGCTTATGTTGCAGACGAAAAATATACATAAATACCTGCAAGTTAACTACACCTTCATATATATTCCTTAGTGTGCGCCCACCTGATACATCTAATCTATTTGTTCAGAGAGTAAATGTCAATAAGAATCACATGTCCAGTTAAAGGACATCAATAGAAGTCATGGCAACCAAAATATTGAATAACTTCTTACGCATCAAGAAAGAGCCCAGCATCACTTAAGCATTTCACTTTGGTAGTTTCTGGAAACAAGGCCCTAAACTCGTCGCAATGTAATATTGTAGCCAAACCACCAGCAGAGCAGCCAACAAGAAAAACCTGGAATTCACAGATCAATGTAGTGATTCCAAATGTGTGATCTGAACAACTATTTACAAGGATATGGAATTCACAGCCCTGCAAATGTGAGAGATGAACAACTATTGAACAGGATGTGGTAAATGCAACACCTGCGTAGCTTCTCGCATTCCTTTATCCATTAAATTCTCTATTGCAGCTGACCAGATACGTTGTCCTCGGAAATAAAGCTGTGCAGCCTGAAAGAGAAGTAATGAAAAAGTCAATACAGCTGCAAATGTTTGATGTGAAAACAACCCTTTAAACCATCGTTTACTGTTATAGCCATTGTCCATACAGAGGAAGATTATCCTTGCTAAAGAATTTATGAAATTAACACAGTACTGTCCAAACTTCTAATCTTAGAAAAGAACCCAATTTAATTTGCTATTTTCTTCCTGCTGATATTGGAGATAGTTGAACTCCATGTAATACTATCATTGGATTTGAAGTTAAGAGTGTTTCCACCAACCTCATCTTGACCTTCCCCACTAAAAGATGCTCCATCACAGTAGCGTATCTCCACTCTATTCCAGTCAAAGAAATCTGCAAACAATAAGGAAAATTTCACCCAAACAATCAGTAAGATAAGATATTATTATTTAAATAAGCCGTATATAAAACTTTTGGGTCAAAAAGAAACCAGGATTTTCTTGTTTCTTATTGCTCATAATTCCAGTGAACGGTATTTCCTTTTCCATATGTTTTGATGAACCATGGCGACTAGTTTTGCGGTAAACGCAATTTCTGACGGTATTGCACCAACCCCCTCCCTAGATAGAGGCACGCAAAAAAGAAAAAAAAAAGTCCTAATAGTTAGCAACAACAAAGTACCAAAAGAAGTTGGAACTGAAAGATTTAAGTATCAGCAAATTACCGTACGTTGTTATATCTGAATCCTAAATGTCAATACTTGAGTGTTTGTTTAACATACCTCCAAATTAACAACCCAGCTGCTTTCACCTGATCCAGAGCCAGGATGCAAGTGATAGGCAGGCAATGTTCCATCCAAACAGACTGGTATAAGAAAACATTACTGTGAGAAGTAAACAAAGATAGCTAAGACAAGACAGCTAGTGTAGTCCATGATTCATCTAACAAGCACCAAGCAGTTTGCAACCATGTAGATTTGTTAAAACAGCTGAGCAGCAATCAATTCAGACAAGAAACAGGACAATAATGGGAATGACTAATGTAGCGAGTCATACATTTCCATGATCAAACATCCAAGCGGATGGAAAAACATATGAAAACTGAAAAGAATGGACCTTGAACAAAAAGAGAGAGAGAGAGACAAGATAAAGAACGGACACAGACAATAACGTTATATATATCCTTTACTCTTTACTCCAATTCCCGAAAACAGAGCAATAAAGATAAAGAGTGCGAGAGTACCAGCTCCTCTGGAGTCAGCTCCCTCAATGAGAGTAATGGGCACCATCAGAGGCCGAGCAAGCGGAGGAGGAGAAGAAGACAGTAAGCCATCCGAGGCAAAGACTTCATCACTAAAAAGACCGTCTTTTGATCGATCCAGAGCAGCCACACTAATCAAGCTACAAGGCTGTAAGCAGAGGACCACCACCAGAATCACGGCCACCGTCATTCTTCTCCGAATCCTCACTTGCAGTAAAGTAGCCAAACAGTGTAGCTCCTTAAGAATAAAGAGACAGAGAAGCAGGCCTAAGCGGAGGCTTGGGGCGAGAGTATTAAAGCACAACAGTCCTTAGCAGATACGTTAAGGACATAAAAGAAACGACACGTACTGTAAGTGTAAGCAGTCTTAAGTTTTACTCAATCGCCTAATCCCAATGATATATTTCACTTTTATTTCTACTCCAATTTAATCTTTACTTATTTCAAATAATATATTTATCATTTTAAATTATTAAAATTTTCACTTTTATTATTAGTTTTATGTTTTCTTTAAAAATTTAATAAAATATGTTAATTTTTTATTAAATTTATTTTATAATATATGAAAACTATAAAAATTAATTTAAAAATTTTACTCTGATTTTATTATTAATTAATATATACTATGTAATTATTTAATATTAATTGTAGTAACATAATTTAATCATTTAGAATAAAATTAATTTAATAAAAATATTTACAATTTAAAACATATTTAAAAAACGAATCTCAAAATAAAAATGGATGGAATAAAAACTTTACAATTTAAAATATTTAATTTAAAAAAATAACATTATTTTTAATATTTAAGTATAAATAAATAAGTCATGCTTAGACTTCATATTGAATTGTTAACAATATTGAAGTAGCCCTCAAGGGGTCCTCAAGGGTGTGACTCGATGATTGCAGCCGAAGTTTTACCTATAGATGAAGAATTAGTTGGGCCCTCAATGATGAGGTGCGCCCGCTTGGCCCGCGTGTGAGGTGATGCGCCAGTTGAGCCCTCAAAGAGATATACCCGCTTGGTCCGCCTACAGGGTTTCCTCAAATCCAAAATAAATAAAAAAATATTGAAGTAGATCACATTGTTTTTTGTTTGGGAAAAATAAGATGACATTGTTGTATGCCTGTTGTAGAGTTCAGATACAGATTCATGCTTCTGTTGGAGTAAACGCCAATGTGCTCAGTTAATTGACACAAACTTTCCGATAATCACGTGCTTATCTGCTTGATTTCTGGCTGATAAGAGCATTTCTGAAATTCTGGACATTTACTTACAAATTAAGCAAAAGCTGCAAGCTCTTTTTTATTACTCTGAAAAGGTAGAAGACAAAAAGGCTGAAAAGATTGGAAAGGCATTTGACAACTGAGGGTATGCCAGAATTGGTGTGGTGTACACAGACAATTGTCATCCTTCAGGAATAAATAATATCGTACATTTGCTTTCCTAAACTTTATTAAGTTGGAGGGGAAAAATTTTAGAACCTGTGGGGAAAATTGTTAGGATGATGAGCTAATGGACGAGATCTGCTCATCACCATCTTCTCCAAAGTTATAATTATTGTAGACTTTGAATAATAGATCCCTACAAGGTACAACAGCCCCAAGCTTGATGCAGGCTAGGAATGCACCTGAAAGTTTCCTATGAAGGCTGTATGCCTCGTCTGGTGGTGGTGTGAGCCTGTGTTTTAACATTGTCGCACCAAGGTTACTGACACTTGGGGTAATATTGTTGGCCCTGAAGTCATACCCACCAGGCTTCGAGAAAGGTAGTCCCACAATGAAAGCAGCCTGAACATGCGCATCTACCATTATCTCTGATTCCATTCCTGTGAGGAATCCTAGTCTTTTTGACATTTCAATCACCGCATCTCTGTCACTATTGGCACATGCTACCACCTAAAAACAAAATAACATGTTCAATTCTTAATTGAAATTTTCCTCTTCAGACAGGGTTCAACAAAACGTAATCCAAATCCAATCCCATATCAGAACATATTGAACATTTTCAATTCACGGGCACTTGGCTGTGTTGTCAATTAGGAAGTCAATGTGGGAAATCGAAAAATGTGTTGATGCAATCAAAGAAACCAATTGCAAGAAAAAAAAAAGGTTACCATTCTTAAATAGTTATCGACGAAGCTCTTAGGATAATCCCGAGCTGCTCCAAAATCAATAAGATTTATCGTCTTTGTGGCCTCTTCATACAAGAAATTACTCCAATTAGGATCTGTCTGCAATGTAACAAGTGAAAAACCATCAAAGGCAAATGTTAAATTTCAGAACTTCCTTCTAAATGCAATGCCAGTAAAAGAATGTCAAGTCATATGGAAGACAGAAGAGATGATCTAGAAAGTCATTGGACAAGAAATCCTGCCTGCATAAAGCGGAAGACAAACAACTCCATTAATGTGAGTTCCAGTAACTTCTGCCCAACATAATTACGAATTTCTTGGCTAAGTGATGCCACCTTATCGATTGGAACTCCTGTAGACAGAAAATTTCAAGATAAACTAAAGGATCAGAATCCATAAAGGGTAACAAAATAGTTTGACAGCAGTGAGCGTTAATAAGCTTTCTTAAATGAAGAAATTCAACAGGTAAAAAACGAGACAAGAAGAAACTGCAAGAAGTTTACCATGGGATACATATTTCATTAGTTAACCAAATATTCCAAGAAGTCACATTCGTAGATATTTTCTTTATGGAGATTTGGCAATAGCAGCCCTAGCTCTCAAGAACAGAGTATATTAGCCGCTTTAAGTAGAAAAGTAACAGAAAGCAAGGGCAGACATACCAGAAACAAGTTGTGTAGTTAGGACTCTTTTTCCTGAAAGCTCATCTAACACTAATGGAACATAAAACCCCTTAGCATCTGAGAGCAGATTATGAAATCTTTTCTGGTTGGTTGCCTCCAACTCATAGTCACATTCACGAGATAGTTCTTCTTTTGCGACCTTCAAAAGCATTCACATGTAACATTAACATTATGGAACATCACAATGAGAAAAGGGCTAAAGCCTACAAGTCAAAACTTTCAAAGCAAAATGTCACATAGTATAGAGGCACAACTTCCAGCTTTAACAATCCAAAATAATCTATGGATACAAACATATGAACACACGAACCTTCATAGCTCTGTCAAGATAAAGCCCTTTTGGGATTAGATTTGTGTAATCCAACAGAAGTTTCACATTTTCAATGTCACTCTCAATGCTGTCTCCAACACCAGGGTATTGAATTTTCATCGCAACCTCCATGTCGCCCCTTGTTACTGCTCGGTGCACCTAAATAGTTCAAGTAACACATAAGCCGTGTCAAGAGTCTGAAAAGGAGAAGAAAGCATGAACAATGTTGTCTGACTGTAGGAAGATTAATAGTAAATCTAGCACAACTCACAACTGAATACCCAGATTTTTACTGGAAATTGGTAAAAGAAAAATAAAACAAATGAATACCCAATCTGGTCCACTAATCCAGAATGTAACTAAAGAATCTATAACATTTGTGGAAGCACAGGAAAAAAAGAAAGCAGAACAGACAGAACATGTCAATTAGTATCGTGGATGTATTTCTATCAAGCAAGTTGCCTATATAGGTCACCTGGCCTATACTGGCAGCAGCAAGTGGCTCATAATCAAAACTTGTTAACTTGGTTGACCAGTTGGAACCTAGTTCAGCATTCAAAACCTCATTGAGTTGGCTCCTCGGCATCACATCAGCACCTTGGCGAACAATATCCAAAGCAGCCAAGATCTTTAAAAAAAAAAACAGATAACATAATTTTAACCAAAATATAAAGTTCACAACCAAAAGACACAATATGTAAAATTTCAATGAAGCACAATCACAAAAATAATAAAGAAAGAGCAAGCCCTCTTTCAGGCTTTTGAAACTCTTTATATAGCGTTTATCTTTGCTCCAATAACTTTAACAGTAATGACAGCTTCACCTCTGTAAATGTTTTCATGTACATCTCACGAGATTTACAATAAAAGAAATATTCACTTCAACCTCATGTACAAAATCCAGTCAATTTTAGGTTTTTGAAACACTTCCGCACAACGGTCGTAGAAATATATGCAAAATTCCATAATTTGATGCAACCAATTGTTTGCAGTTTGTACTACATTGAAATCCAATAAGCCTCAAGCAACACTATCATTGCGGATGATGTCAGGTGCATAACACAGATAAAAGAACCTAAAAGTACAACAAGAATGCCATTGAATTACAATACCGGCGCAGGGACGAGAGACTCGTCCTGAATACTCAGCATCTGGCCCAATTTGAGGGCAGCACCACGCATTCTGCACAATGCAAGAGCCAAACGCTCCGCATTTTTGTCAGACAAAAATGGGGATAGCGCCGATTGCTTGTCCTGCGAATTTTGAGCGCCAAACGCGAGCCTTTTCGCAGATTCCTGAATCGTTCCCCATGCAAGCCCAGCTCCTAGACCAGCAAACCTTTTACAAGTTATAGGATATATGAGTCAAGATAATAAAGCACAAACATTGTATTAATATTTGATGTAATTACTCACCCAAGTGCCCTAGAAAAAGGAGTAGAAGGCACCCTCCTTTCTCTCGGCTTCCTCTTCTCCACCTTAACGGCGGTCTTCATCGTCGCCGTAGCCGTATCCGCCGCTTCTCCGCCAACTGCATTGCCTTTATCTTGCGACTTTTGATCATCAGTTTCTCTAAACAAGCCATAATCTTTCTCTAGATCACCAACTTTAACCTGAGTTTCCTCAACAACGGCATTATCTTTTACACTTTCAACGACCGCCTGTGGTTGAGAAGCGTCGGGTTTCGCTCCATCAATGGAATTTGAGTGGTCAAAGTAGACGACCGACTCTTTGGGACGAGGAGGAGAGAACTGGCGGACTTTGCCCTTAGTGAGGCCCGACAAGTCGGTGGCGGAGAGAAGAGCTTTCTTGGCTGCGGAAGCAATTAGCTTTTCGAGGTCGGCGGCACGAGGGCGGTTGACAATCTCCTTAGCAATCAGAGAGAGGCCGTTCACAAGCCTCCCCAGGTCCTTAAACGAAGTCATAATAATATACTCGTGGCGCGCGTAAATTCAAGCATATTTGAACTGGATTCCGACAGATTGTTTGCTGTAGTATTAAAATTTTGGCCGGCTATCAAGAGGGAACTGGAATGTTGGAAGAGTGCGAGTTCCTCCTGAAATCTGGAGAAGGAAGAAGCATAGACATTAAACTGCGGAGGCTACGTGGATCTTGCACTGTCCATCAGTTTTAGGGGTAAGCCCTGTTTAAGTTAGATCCCGACCCAATTGTTTTATAACTATTCTGTAATAAGCCCTATTTAAGTTGGATCCTGACCCAATTGTTTGATAACTATTCTGTAATAAGCCCTGCTTAGTTTCTAAGAATAATAACAAATAACAATGCTTAATTTTTTTTTACATATCTTAATTTAATAATTATTTTAAAAAAAATTTAATTTAGTGATTAACTCTTTTAAAATTCTTATAAATCAAGTTTTAAAATTGTTTTTAAAGAAGTTGAAAGTGTGACTCTATGTTAGGTTTCCCAAACCTCTTTAGATTACATACTTACACAACAACCTATAAACTGAAGCATTAAGGGATTGTGAAGGAAAGGGAAATGGGAAAGATGGGAAAACAAGGGAAAATAGAAGTCATGTTAAATTAACAGAATGTGTATATGTTTATTATGATTTTGTCAAAAGATGTAGAAGGACAACATCAAAAGGGAGAGAGAAACATAGATTCCATTGATATAGAGAGAGTACAGAATTCATACACGTTGATCTTTCATGCCATTGAAACTGTTAGTATCCAACTTTAATACAAATATATTATACTCTAGTCTTACGACCATCTTAAATACACCGGACCCTTTATTTAAATGTTACGCTTTGCCTTCCTTCTAACATCGATAACTATTTTTGTCGTTTATTATTATTACATATCGTCTTCTTCACTCTTCTCTATAACAATTCCTCTTTTCTTAATATGTTTGTCCACCAAATTGATTTTCGAATAGCGTTTCTAAAAATCGAAGAGATATTCCCAAGTCGCATCCATATTTCCTCCATTTGACCATTTCAATAACAACTGAATTACTGCCTTGTTATTCTTCTTTGCAATGTGTTTGTCTAGTACCGCTACAGGAATTCGCTCCACAGGGGTGATAAATTTTGGCAAAGCTTATGAGACTCTACTCCGATCTAGTTTTGCTCTCTTCAGTTGTGACACATGTAACTAGGGTGTATTAAAGAGGTTGCTCGTAGCTCGAGTTTATAAGCATCTTTCCCATTTTCTCCGTCACCTTGTATAACCCATAATACAGGGGAGACAACTTTTGATTGTTCCTCATCTGTAAAGTGTGCTGCCTGTACGGTTGAAGTTTGAGTAGCACCATTTTCCCAACTTCAAATTCACACTTCGAACGTCTAACATCTATAAACTTTTTCATTATGCTTTGAGCTCTCTGTAAGTGGAACCTTATTATGTTGATCATTGCTTTTCTGTCTTTAAGAACTCGATCCACTTTTGTCACCTTCAAGTCCCCCGCTATATATGGTGTGTACACTGGTGGAGGATAGCCGTATAACACCTCAAAGGGTATGGAATTGATATATGGATGATATGTGGTATTATACCACCACTCTGTTAGTGATAACCACTCACTCCACGGTTGAGGAGATTCACTATAGAAATACCGCAGATAAGTCTCTAAATTTTTGTTTACTGCTTCAGTGAGATCGTCAATCTGAGGATGGTAGGCAGTGGAATATTTGAGTTGCACTCCCTGTAACCTCAGTAGCTCTTGCTAGAATTTAATCATGAAAATCGAGTCTCTATCGCTACTAATTGATTCTTGCATCACTTGTAAGTTAAACACGTTATTAAGAAACAATTCCGTGATTTCACAAGCAACATAGGGATGTTTCACCGAAATGAAGTGAGAGTACTTAGTGAATCGATCAACAACCACGAATCACCGATTTCCCTTTAGAAATGGGTAGTCCTTCAATGAAATCAATACCAATCTCCCTCCAACTTCCCTCCAAAATTTTAATCGGTTATAGTAGCCTCGGGTATGCTAAATTGTCGTAATTGTTTCTTTGACAATTCATGCAATTCTGGACATACTTTTGCACATCTCTTGCCAATCCATTGCAGGAGAACATATTTTATATCTTCTTTGTTGTCACCACCACCCAGTGTAGTGAATTTCGTACCGTTCCGGTCGGTGCCAGAAACCGGTACCGGAACGGGCTTAAAGACTCCGGGTCTGAATTTCGATGGGTACCGACCGGTCGGTACTGGTCGGTACCGTCAATATCGAAATTTTCGGGACTGGTTCGCAAAAAAATATATCCAGGGACCAATTTGCAAATAACAAAAATTCAACCCTAATTTAATCTAACCTACCCCGACTCTCACTCTCTCATCGTCTTCTTCTCTCCTCGCCGACTCTCCCTCTCTCTTCATCTCTCCCTTCCGCCGTCTGGACTCCCGCATGTGGCATCTCCGGCCTGCCTTGCCTCTCCTCGCCTCTGGCCTTCAACCGTCGTCCACGCCCGAAGACGTCCACCGCACACCGTCTTCGCCTCACCGTGACCGCACACCGCACGCCGTCTTCGACTCCTCGCGCACACCGTCTGGCCTTCTCGCGCAGACCGCACACCGTCTTCTCTCCGTCTTCGTCCTCCTCGCGCTCACCATCCGACGTTCTCCACCGCAGTACCGAACACCATCCGACCTTCTCCTTCGTCCATCGGTGAAGACCGATTGATATTTGAAATTTGTTTAATTTTTCATGACATTTTGATTGTTTG
>JANPWT010000009.1:26945324-26959421 GCA_024678245.1 Erythroxylum densum
GCAAATGCTTGGATTTGTGAAAATCATAAGTAAAGGCAATCATTTAACTCTTTCTTTTTATTAAGCTAGGAGAAAAAGTTTGACATGTTAATATCATCTTTCTTTTATTATAGGAATCCATGTTCCTTTTTAAATGAGATATTTTACCTTTAAAAACCCTAATCAATATCTTATAACAAAATTTACATCCTCCCTTATCAAATACACCATTTAATTTACTCTTGATAATCTTCAAACAATCGGTTCCTTCAATCTAAACTATTTTTTTACTCAGTATATATATAACCAAGTATCAAATTAAAACTTTTAATTATATCGCCTTATGTTATTGAAGGATTATGCTCTCTTTTTGAAACAATTTTAAACAAGATAATCATCTTAAACAAGAATAAAATATATAAATGAAATCTCTTTTTGATTATAGCAGTGTTTATACTATAATTATCCAAAGCTATGGTTGAAAAATTCATGTCATTACCCTAATCTATTAAGCACTCAATTAATATAGTTGTCAACCTTTGAACAAATGACAACAAAATTAAAGAATATTATTCATTTTAGGATTTGATTGCATAAAGTCTATATTGTCAAATGAATGCATTGTCACTGCCATATTACCCTTTTTTTGGCTATGATCATCCATTTATATGACAAAATCGTAACTCATCTGTGATTATTCAACAATATTTTCAATGTCAAATTCTGCTTTCTTCATATATCTTAAAAATTCTTTCTTCATAGTATTACAAATTGGTATCTTAAAGGTTGTTGGAAGTAAGATGAAAAACATCTTGACGTTTTGACTATAAATTGTGGAGAGCGAACACTCATTCTTTACGATCATATTCTCTAGCAAATGCTTGGATTTGTGAAAATCATAAGTAAAGGTAATCATTTAACTCTTTTTTTTATTTAGCTAGGAGAAAAAAGTTTGGCATCTTAATATCATCTTTCTTTTATTATAGGAATCCATGTTCCTCTTTAAATGAGATATTTTACCTTTAACCAATATCTTATAACAATATTTACATCCTCCCTTATCAAATACACCATTTAATTTACTCTTGATGATCTTCAAACAATTGGTTCCTTCAATCTAAACTATTTTTTTACTCAGTATATATATATAACCAAGTATCAAATTAAAACTTTTAATTATATCGCCTTATGTTATTGGAAGATTCTGCTCTCTTTTTGAAACAATTTTAAACAAGAATAAAATATATAAATGAAATCTCTTTTTGATTATAGCATTGCTTATACTATAATTATCCAAAGCTATGGTTAAAAGATTCATGTCATTACCCTAATCTATTAAACACTCAATTAATATAGTTGTCAACCTTTCACTTGTATGCAGTGTCAGAACATACATAAACCTAAAATTTAAAACACTAAAAATATCAAGTACAATATAATCAATGAACAAATGAAAACAAAATTAAAGAATATTATTCATTTTTGGATTTGATTGCATAAATTCTATATTGTCAAATGAATGCATTTTCACTACCATATTACCCATTTTTTGGTTAAATCATCCATTTATATGACAAAATCGTAACTCATATGTGATTAGTAAGCAATATTTTCAATGTCAAATGCTTTTTTCCTTCATATATCTTAAAAATATCTTTCTTCATAGTATTACAAATTGGTATCTTAAAGGTTGTTAGAAGTAAGATGAAAAACATCTTGAAGTTTTGACAATAAATTGTGGAGAGTGAACACTCATTCTCTATGATCATATTCTCTAGCAAATGCTTGGATTTGTGAAAATCATAAGTAAAGGCAATCATTTAACTCTTTCTTTTTATTAAGCTAGGAGAAAAACGTTTGACATCCTAATATCATCTTTCTTTTATTATAGGAATCCATGTTCCTCTTTAAATGAGATATTTTACCTTTAAAACCCCTAACCAATATCTAATAACAATATTTAAATCCTCCCTTATCAAATACACCATTTAATTTACTCTTGATGATCTTCAAACAATTGGTTCCTTCAATTTAAACTATTTTTTTACTCAGTATATATATAACCAAGTACAAAATTAAAACTTTTAATTATATCGCCTTATGTTATTGAAGGATTATGCTCTCTTTTTAAAACAATTTTAAACAAGATAATTATCTTAAACAAGAATAAAATATATAAATGAAAAAAGAGAGAAATTACATAATTTGGGAGATAACATCAATAGGTTCACATTGTCTTTATGTATAAACAATAAAATTAGTTATATTTCTATATCTATGATATTCTTAGAATATTTATATATTAAATTATAAATAATTATTTCTTGAAATTAAAATTCAAACAAAAGACTACTAGGTATTTAATTTTTTGGATACCTCTCTCGATGAATGGAAAAGGAAATTGCTAAGGAAATACAAGGGGTCTGTGGGATGGCTTTATATAAACTTTTTCATACCCTATAGGTGATAGGGAGATGAAACAAAGTGGAGATGTGAATATACTTGCCCATAAGGGAGAAGAAACAGACAACAAGCAAAGTTTAATAGTGTGAATGTAAAATTAAGAATCTTAGAACGAGAAGAAGCCAGTTGAGGAAGAGTTGGAAAATGGCAAAAAGTGAGTGACTTGGACTAGACTTTAACACATCATGACCTTTGTAAAATGGAACCAAACGAAGCAGCCAAAATTGTTGTACCAAGCCACAATAAGATCTTGGCTTAGGAGAGTATATAGAAATTAAAAAAAAAGGGAAGAAATTATTAAGTATTTATCTATGGTTACAATTTTCATCATATCTTGGTAAAATCCAAGGTTAAATTAAGTTTTAGACTTCTATATTTAGGGTACCTATATTTTTTGGACTATTCACTATTGACTATAATGGTAACAATAACAATAAGTTTGGTAATCGATTGAATTAGATTTAGAGAATCTATAGCCCGAACTCGATTTAAAAATTGACTCAAACCTAGTTCAAATTTGATCTAAGTCTAGAATTTGTGATTGAACCATAATTTGATTATGTTTCGAATAATTTAAAGTCTAATAAGGCTTAAGTTTTATGGAATAATTCCAAATCCAAATGAATTTTGTAAGTCTAAAAATTTAATCAGGATAAGTCAAACCTATTTAAGTCAAGCCAATTATAAAAATTAAAAAAAGCTATATGCAATATGACTGTCTAATTAACATTAATTTCAATTTTAAAACTAGATGCAAACAAGCACTAAGAGCAGCATGATCAAATCCTAAGTGTTTAAACTTTTGCCAGCCCTAAAATCATAATCAAAATAAAACTTTAGAGATTGATTAAACAACATTAAGCGATTGTCAATTATTAAGAGTAGAAAAGCTTACATCAAAAACTACTCCATATATGTAAATTAATCTACCATTCCTTCCTCTGTTTTCATCATAATACCCTTTAAAAGATGATATTGAAAAAAAAAGTCACTACTTGTTGCTCGCTTAATAACAGGACAACAAGAAAAAAAAAGTTAGACTTGATACATATAGTGATCTTATTGTTAGAATCCAATTAGGATCAAATCACGAATATAGCGGAATTTTTTTTTTACAAATTTCAATCGGATCTCGATAATTGCATAACTTGAATAAAAACACGAACTATAAAGTACGAATCATACCAGATTCACATTTCCTGTTGAAATCTTTTGACAAGTCCTTCACCGTGTTAACCATGAGATGTTCAATTTACCAGCCTCTAAAGGTAGCCATTAAAGCAATTTCCCAACTTTTTGAGAGGAAGAACAAGAATTCTTAGCTTCTTTGTTTGTCTTCCTATTAATAGAAAAATCATTAGGAATTTGTAATTTTATTAAAATTAAATTCTATAATTATAATTAAAATCACATTCTAATTATAATTAATTTAATTTTAATAAAATCAAATATCTTATATTTGATCCTTAAAGTTTCTCAAACTTTATAACTAATTACAACTTAATTAAATTGATTTTTCTTTCACATATTGCTCTTTTATGTGTAACCCATTAGGATCTTAATATATTGGCAATGATTATAAATTATACTTCTAATTATAATTCACAATTAAAATCAGATAAATTAAACTCTTTTTAATTTATCTTTAATACTTCAATTAAACAATTTATAATCATAGCTCGGGATTGACGTCTAGTAACATATTATGATCACCCAAATCTCAGGAATGTCAAAGTGGTTTGACTTAAACCTGTCCGTGCTTGGTTATGATGTATAATTTAATCCTTTCGCCATCCAATATTCCAATTGGACAAAGTATGAATATAATGTCTACTATTTTATTCCAATCATGTTCATTTTTACTAATTAGTAATTAATATTTTTTCTAATTAGTAATTAATTTATAATTGAAAATTGAAAACGCCTTTTTCAAATGTCAATTCACTCTAACCAGAGAATTTCATAAATCATTACTAATAAAGAATAGTAGAATATTCTATCTAATTACTTTATAGTAATGAATCGTATATTAACTTACTCAACTATCTCCACATAGTTTATACTGCATCCAAGTACTGCCCACTGAATTACCCGAGAATAGTTGATAAGTAACATCAAAACACAGTAATTCCCCCACAAGATACCTTTGTAACCTTAAGTATAAAGATTAATTACACAACCATCCTTATGAGAAAATCCATAGACACAAAAGTAATATTCCATTTATGATTCTCATAATCGAGTTGGTTCAGAGATTTATTCTCTAGTAATCACTCACACATTAGTTTAAGTATCTCCATACTTTAATTTATGAGATCAATTATTTTCTTCATAAGAAAGAAACATAATGTGTGCTAGTTTACCGTTTTAACAATATCCCATTTTGATGAAACTGTAACTAGGAACATTTAGTAATAATACGTAAATATAAATTGAATCTCATAATTATGATTTCATCATAATTTCAATTACACAGTAATTATTCTAAGGATTTTATCTTTAGTATTAAAAATAACAAATGAAATTAACTAAATACAAAAGATAAAGAATGCCTTTTCATTATAAATAATAATGCCATACATCAAATTACATCCAAATGATTGGCTGCAAGGGCATAAACTAACAATCTCCCACTTGCACTAAAGCCAATTGTCTATGTATCTAATATCATATCCATCCATATATTGATCATGTCTTTGTTGAGACAGTGGCTTAGTGAGAGGATCAGTAAGATTCTCTTTAGTGGGAACTCACTCCAATACCATGTCTTTTTGTTCCATTATCTCCCCGATCAAGTGAAACTTCCTAAGTACATATTTAGATCATTGATAAGACATTGGTTCCTTTGTTTGTGCAATAGCATCGTTGTTGTCACAGTACAATACTATAGGCTCCACAATGCTAAGAACCACTCCAAGTTCAGTAATAAATTTCTTGATCCAAACCGCTTCCTTTACGCCTCTGACACTAAAATGTACTCTCTCTCATTCATTGAATCTGCAATGGTTAATTGTTTAAAACTCTTCCAACTTACAACAACACCATTATTTGTGAAGATTTACCCTGACTGTGATCTGTTATCCTCAGTATCTGACTACAAACTAGCATATAAATATCCTAAAACTCTTAATTCAACTCCTCCATAGACCTAGGAAACATATTTAGTTCTTCTCAGGTACTTTAAGATGTTTTTAATAGCTATCTAATGGCCATCACCAGAATTGGTTTGAAACTTACTTGTTATGCTCAAAGCATACGAGACATCTGGTCTAGTACATAGCACCGTATACATACATAATTAATCCAATTTCTAAAGCATACATAATACAATCCATTTTATCTCTCTCCACTTGTGTCTTAGGAAACATACTCTGTGAGAGAAAATCCCATACGGCATGGGCAAGAATCCCCTCTGGAATTCTTCATGTTAAAACTCTTTAGAACTTTGTCTATGTATGTGGATTGGGATAACCTAAGCAACCTTTTTGATCTATCTCTATAGATTTTTATTCCCAAAATATAGGTTGCTTCTCCCATATCCTTCATGGAGAAATTCTTGCATAACTAAACATTTACGAATTATAGTATAAGGATGTCATTTCCAATCAGCAATACGTCATCTACATATAGCACTAAGAAAACGACTACACTCCCAGTAACCTTCTTATAGACACATGGTTCATCCATAATTTTTGATAAAATCAAACTCTTTGATTATCTCATCAAAACAGATGTTTTAACTCTGTGATGCTTGTTTAAGTCTATAAATGGACTTTGTAACTTGCATACTTGATTAGGAAATCTCTTGGATTCAAAACCTTCAGGTTATGTCATATAACATCCTCTTGTAAATTCCTATTAAGAAATGCAATTTTGACATCCATCTACCAGATCTTATAATCATGATATGCAACTATAGCTAATAAGATCCCTATAAACTTTAATATAGCTACTGGAGAAAAGGTTTCATCAAAATCAACTCTTTGTTTTTAATTGTAACCTTTATCCAATAAAATTTCTTTATATGTATGCACATTACCATCCATGTAAGTTCTTCTCTTAAAAACCCACTTGCATCCAATAGGTATAATACCATCAGGCGTATCCACTAAAGTCCATATTTGGTTAGTGTACATGGATTCCATTTCAGATCTCATGGCTTTATGCCATTTTAAAGAATCAAAGAATCAATGTCAGACATTGATTCTTTAAAATTAGTTGGTTCATCATGTATGAGCAATACATTATCCTTCCCTTATTCTATATGTAGATCTAATCTAATGGGGGATGATGTATCCTACTAATGCATTGCAAACTATGTCTCTCTTCAACTTTCGATTATTATATCAACTTGGGGTTCTTGTTCATCTCGATGTGTCTTTATGGCTCTTGAACTTCACTAAGTTTAACCTCACTCCCACTACTTTCTTTGAGAATGAATTTTCTTTCTAAGAATGTAGCATGTCATAAGACAAACACCTTTTGCTCAATATGATGGTAAAATTGATATCCGAAACTCTCTTTTGAATACCCCACAAATTTGCATTTATCTTAATTAGCTTGAACTTATCAAATAGTACACACTTCACATAAGCATTGCATCCCCAAATCTTTAAATATGACAATCTTATTCTTCTACTAGTCATATCTCATATGATGTTTTGTTAACCAATTTAGACAGGACTCTATTTAAAAGGTAAATAGCAGTTTCAATGTTATATCCCCAAAAGAAGATATGACGCATTGAGTGACTCATCATGGAACGTACCATATCTAACAGTGTATGATTTCTCCTTTCAGAAACGTTATTATATTATGGAGTTGTAGAAGGAGTCTACTGTGAGAAAATCCCACTCTTTTAAGTAACCAAGAAACTCATGATCTAAGTATTCACACCTCGATTTGATCTAAATGTTTTAATACTTTACCAATTTGTTTCTCAACCTCAAGTCTAAATTCCTTGAACTTTTTAAAATATTCAAACTTTTGTTTCATTATGTACACATAATCATATCTAAAATGATCATCTATGACTTAATGAAATATGAGCATTAGTAGACATAGGTCTACATACATCTAAATATATTAATTCTAATAACTCACTAGCACCTTGTCCCTTTCCACTTAAGGATTGTAAAACCCCAAACTTTTCTTTTCTCATGTCTATTAAATTTCTTTTCATTTGAATGATGTTTTTGGGCTAATATAAATTTTATTTTCACTAAAAGGTGAATTAGGAACATAACCTTGAATGACAAGTATTAAAGTCAAATGATAGTTGAAAAATATTGGAGTTGACTGATATAGAAATGGATCAAAACTAAATTCAATCAGCTGGATTTATGATAGATTAAGATTAACCTTGTTTTAAATTATTGTGGAGTAAATTTGAAGCATTCGTAGGTTGAAACATAAGGACATATGAATCAGTCATAGTTACGGATACTTAAAGTAAATCGATCCAACTTATATGCTAATATATTTAGGTGTAACATGTTATTAAGTGGATATGAAATTTCTATCAAAATTGGACAGATTTTTCTTAAGCCATTTAATTAGTTTGGACAAGAAATAATACATGTACGTGTGAATGAACCTTAAGTGGCAGCTGTCACATACATGAAGAAATTATCATTATTTTGGAACAAGAATGCATGAAAACCTTATGTTGTCATGTTTATGAAGGAGTAGATGTGAAGGACATAAAATTTGTTACGAGTGAGGCCGATATATGATGTGGATATGTACCATTTTGGTGAGATAAAAATGAAAACAACTTGTTTTATATGGGGGATAAGTATTGTCATGGATGATACAACAAGTTAGTGGTATAATTAAACAAATATAGAGAGAATTAAAATAGTGGATAGCTGTTGGAAGTAAAAATTGCAACCTGTGGACAACCCTCATCAACGTGTAGCATGTTCAAAGATGATGGAAGAGCTACTCCACCTTCACTCTACCGAAGTTTTAGCTCTCCTTTGGACTAGAATTGTTGAAGAATAATTGCAGCTACTCCCTTCACATATAGGTCTTCCAAGTAACTGACTTTAGGAAATAAATTTAGTATGGTGTCTAAGCTAGAAACCATGGGCATCTTCATCAACGCCAGCTATGTGTAGAAAAAGAATGGACATCACACTACCATCTGATTTTAGGTATGTTAAACCACTCTTTTCCATTCTCTTTAGCTGGTCATGTAATTACTTAAGTTAGAAACATGAATTTCCTTATGAATTATGTGAATGTTTGAGCATGATTTGAAGAAAGTGGTAACTTTTTCTAACTATGTTTAGTGAAATTTTGTATTAGGATTCTCAGTTTCCTCGAAAATTCCTAGTGATTTGGCCATAAATTAGTTTAAATAACTCCAAATTGGGTGACTCCAAATGTAAATGAAACCTAAGACATATTATTAAAAACATCTAGAAAATACCTTGACCTAATTCTAGCTGAATGATATTGAAAATTAAGATTGATTATGGTAACCTGATATTGTCCTTGTGTTGAAGCAACTTGTGATATTTGGTACGTGTTTCATAATTTATAAAGTGAAATGGCATGATTTTTTATGATATGTAGACTAGAACATAGGGAACAAATGTCTAGAAGACTTCAAAACCTACTTTGAATATTTGATATGTGAAAATTAAGAAACAAGTGGAGAAATGGTTAAATGAAGAGAGAAACAACATGGTTAATGGAAGGGAAAACAACATGTATATCCATATCTTATGTATGTTATTCAATGGGTATTAATTGGCAGCATGTAGATGCTATATATGTGGCTTAATTCCTATTTAATGGCAGCATGTATGTTGTACATAGTTCAATGGTTTAATGTAAGGAAAACAGTAGGTATATACTATGTACGTTATTTAAATGGAAAGAAGACAACATGTATAAATCATGGAAGTTATTCAATGGTTGAATGAAAAGAAAAAAAATTAATATTACAAAATGCTAAGATTTTGGTTAAGCCCTTTGTCATAAAATTTGTAAAACAAGGTAGTTAGTTATGGATGTACTTGGCAGGTTTTAGGAACCCTTCAGGGATCTCCCTCATAGCTAAGTAAGACAATAATGTTTTCTCGTCACCATAGACTCAAGATTGATAAAGGAAAAGCATTGAACACATGAGGGTGGTTTATGATAAGCAACAAACAGTGAGTGTATATTTAAATTGATTTGTAAAGATGGTTTTTACCTTACTATAAAAAGTATGTTTATAAGTAATTCCATTAGTGCTACTACTTAAATTTAAAGGTTAATCTTCATGAGGTTTACATATGCTTTGATAGCATTGAATTGAGTTTTGGATACACTAGGAAACTAATGAGATGTACACATGCTTTGAATTGGCATTGAATTGAAATTTGCATATACTTTAAATTGGAAAGAAATGGATTTTGAATATGTTTTGAATTAGTATTGAAACAAGGCGCGCTTATGTATTAATTGTGATTTAGCCTATGGTATGTTGTTAGGTCTTTATACATAAGATTATATCGAATAGAGTACGTCCTAATATGCATGGTGGTGTTTAAGGGCGACTGTCACTAACATGGGTAGTGTTATGTCTATCAATATATATGTCCTGTGATTTGCCCTCTACATGTGTGGAGTATATATTGTGTTAGCAATATTACGGATAAGCATTCAGAACAACTAGGTAACCACTAATTTATATGTAGTGCTAGCATCCTTATGAGTGAAAGATGCAGAACCAGTTTCATAACAATCAGTATATAGAGGCTAATTAAACACGGGTAAGCGATACAGAACCAACCCTGTGGCCTTATGCCTAAGGGTACCATATGGCAAAGAAAATTAGTGATAGGTTATGTTTTAAAAAGAGAGTTCATAAAAGTATTGATTACCATCGTTGTATACTTTACAAGAAAACTGGAACTTGATCTCAGAAAAATATATATGTTTTGTTTTACATATGCATTGATCTTATGGAAAGAAAAGAATGTTTCTTTTAAGAACATTAGTTATTACTTGAAAAGAAAAGAAATTGTTTTCTTTTATGAAGGTTAATATTTGTATAAATTTTTTTATTGGAAACCAGTAACACTCACTGAGCTCGTTTAGCCCATCCTTTATTTTCTATTTTTAAATAAAACTTCTCAGGTGCATGCTTTGGGGCTTCAGTAGCAGGGACTCAACCTCACGAGTAGTCAACTTCGTCAATGTTGTTGTGTAGGAATTTTTATTTTTCCTTATACATATTTTTTAGAACTATCGCATATCTTTGAACATGTTTTGGAAAGTACATTTGTATAAAGAATGGATGTCTATAAAGGTTTCTAAATGGAATGCATGACATTATTTTAGTTTTTCAAAATTTATTGACGTAACTATTTAAGACTTCATGTGAGTGGATTTGAAGTCCATAAAGAAATTTATGTGATAATAGAAGTGTTTTGAACTTTTACAGGGACTTTGAAATTTTTAGGATATCAAAATATAGTCGTTGTGCTGCCAAAACTTGTAATAAACTGAAAAACAAAACCCCACTGTTTACATTTCTTATTGTGAATTGAAGCTTTTCCTTAACAAAGGCAATAGGCTTACCTTCACAGGAACTTTCTAGCTAACTCGGATATCAACTAGAGAGTCACCTTGGAGTGCCAGGAAGGTCACCAAATCATTATAAGATAGGGGACTATCAAGGGTAGTTTGGTCATCTTTCCCAATAAACAAAATTCACAAGTTTCATATGATTCATAATCAAAAGGATCCAAATATCCTTCCTTATGTAACTTTTTTATTCTAGTTTTATTGATATGACCTAACCTACAATGCCATAAATAAGATGGATTTTGTTCACTTAACTTTCTTTTCTTGTTATTTATGTTAAGAATTGACCTTTCAATATCTAAGTCCTACAAACCATTTATAAGTAATCTAGATCTATAATAAACATCATCTTTATAAAAAGAACAATTGTTATTCTTAATAATACAGATAAATCCATTCAAATCCAAAGAAGAAATAGAAATGTTGTTTCTTGTAATAATAGGAACATAATAACAATGATTAAATTCTAATACAAGTTCCTACAGCTAATGCAGTAATTCTTGCTCCATTGCCAACTCATAGTTTAACTTCGTCTTTCCTCAACGATATACTCCATGTTAACAACTGCATGTTATTACATATGTGAGAACCACATCTAGTATCTATACCCAAGTAAGTGGTATAGAAGTAGAAAGATTGATCTCAATCATAAACGTACCTGAAGAGACAGATTCCTTAAGCTTCTTATCTTTCAGGGAAGCAAGATAAGATGAGCAAACTCCTCTTCCAGTATCCATTTAACTCTGCAGTGAAAACATGTACCCTTGTCATTTCTCTTCTTCTTGACACCTCCTTTGGGCTTTACTACACTAGTAGAAGCCTTTTGTTTCTTATTCTTATTCTTAGAGCCCGTTTTCTTGCTCTCAGAAGAATTCACAACAAGTACATAACTGGGTACTTTCTTAAGGCACCCTTCCGTAGTGTTAAACATATTCAACAATTCGAGCACTGTCATGTCCTTTTGGTTCATGTGAAAGTTCATGACGAAATGTGAAATGTTCAAACTTAGAGACTACAACACCAAATCAACGCTTAACTTATGGTCCATGACAAAACCTAATTAGGTTAATTTTTTAATATACCCAATCATTTTCAGCACATATAGGTTGATTGAAAATCCTTCTGCCATCTTGCATTGCACCCTACTATATGCACCATCTAACTCCTTGAAACACAAAATCATGGTAGGTGCATTCATGTTCTCATGATGCTTTTGTAGTTCAGGAGAAATGCCTACCAACATCACACATTTGGCTTACTCAATGTCATCAATATAACGTTGATATCACTCCCAAACCTGATAAGTCACATCTGAACTAGGCTCTTGTAGAGCAGGAGTGTCAAGAACATACAATTTCTTTTCTTACCTAAGAATTATTCAGGTTTCTAAACCAGTTCACAAAGTTAGGTCCAATCTACTTGTTAGCATTCATGATGTTCCCCAATATCAGGTTGGTACTTATCTTCTGATTCGATAACCGAAAAAACATAAAAGGAAACTAGTATTAATTTATATCTAAAATCAAATAAAATAAGAACTTTACAATTATTTGATTACTCCCACTATTTTATTCAAAATAATAGCCCTCACTATTAAATAAAAAATTATCAAATAATTTCCAAATGGGCTAGGATCCCACTCAAAATTAATTGATCTTGAGTTTACTCAACAAACTAACTAAATTTAAATTAGGTGGATAATATCTTTATCAATCACATCTTATGTGATTCTTAGAACTATTAGGTGACAACTCTTTGTCAAATATATCATATATATATATTTACCTAACCCTGCCTATAAATTCATACGATCATGAATTTGTTCATCCAAATCATACGAATTTAGTTATGTAGGACCCATCAATTTAAGAAAAAACATATTTGGGTTAAGGTGGCCTTGAGTTTACTCAACAAGCCAAGTAATAAATAGAATTCTGGTTTTATTCTTAAATAATGGAAGGCAACTATTACATTCCTAATATGTACTTAATATTTAATTAAGGGATTTAAAATTTCAAAAATTTTAGTTTCATCTAAATAATATAATATCATTATATTTATAATTTCAAATATAATCTAAATATGAAAGAAATTATTCAAAATCTTTATTTGATTCTAATTATTAATTTGATAACTTATTTAATGTAATAATTCAAATCTTGAAAATTAAATTAAATTACAAAAATATTCCCAATAAAATTACCCATGAAAACAATTTTCAATAATTCAGAAAATAATTTTTAATATTATTAGGAATATTAACTAATTTAATCTCCATCAACAAAATTTAATAGAAACAAAGAATTTAAAACATTAAAATCAAAATAAAAGGGTCAAAAAGGTTGTCTGGAATGTGTCAAAAGCCTTTATCATGCTTTTTTTTATTAAAGGGAAGGTACAGGAAAATTACAACACTAGTCTGGAAAAACAGAGCCCCGACAGATCCTCTAAGAGGATACAGTAGCACCCAAGAGGTGTAATATCAAAAACAGTGAGGCCGATATCCGAAGGTACAGCATGGGTGGCTAGCCAATCCGCACATCTAATTCTCTCTCGATAAACGTGCTAATGAACAACAGACCAATTTCACGTAAGTAATTCGTGGATACCCGTGACAATGGGGTGGGAAGCCTGAGAACGAGTCGCAACTGAAGAAATGAGGTGGTATGCGGTCAGAGAATCTAGCTCTAATTCGATCCGGTGAAATCCCCAGTCCCAAGCGAGTGACAACCTGGAATAAACACCCCAAAGTTCTGCAATCAACGTGTAGCGCCCCCTTATCGTAAGGTACATATCGGGACACCTGAAGGTTGCTCTGACACGTAACTCGCGATAAAGGTTCACTACCAGAAAATATTGCTAATAATCCATATGGCATCGCAGTAAATAAAATATCAATATAACAGAAATCAGTAAATTAAATATCCAAAATAATAATCAGGTACAGTCATCCAATGTCAGAATAGACAAATCTATCAGTCCCCTATACAAGACCAAAAAGGAAACTGATACAAACGTCTATCCTAAGGCATCCTCAAAAGCTAACCCAGCTGACCGACCTGTGTGCCA
>JANPWT010000009.1:26986418-27002820 GCA_024678245.1 Erythroxylum densum
GCATTTATCTGTTTCAAAACTCGCCTGTGGGTTGTTTATCCATCCTACTAAAGGATATATCGGGAGTTTCATTTCCCAAATTAGTACTGTAAGACTTGTACCCTTCATTTTCTGATTAAAAAAATATATATGCTTTAAGCGAGTGATATATTCGTATCTCTATCTTTAAACAATCCAAGTATCAGAGTGTTTACGCCATAGCCGCCTGCGCTGTTTTACAAGAATAACATTCCTCGGGAGGACTTTGTGTGCTTTCCTGAAGCAGCAGGGGAAATCCAGAATCTTTACCCTCGTGAAGCCAAGAACATAAGTCCTCGTTCGCAGAACCAATGTGACCTATTTCTTTCTTTGCTGCATAATTGGGCTCCTGGTTGAACAAATGAAACAAGAATAGGAGCGTCCCTTTCTACTCAAGACTCAATGTTAACCACTCTTCGTGTAGGCTTCGTTTGAACTACATGAAGACAAGTTCAGCATCATCAGTCTAACGAAACACAAGTGGCGACAAACCAAAAGGACTTTGTCTCATAGTTTTAATTATTGACACCGACACGTTTACTGCACCCTTGGCACCAGACAGACATATATGCATCGCTTTCCTAATTCCCCGAGTGAAACAAACCTAGGCTGCAAAAGCTCGTCCTAGCTTATGGACTTTCTGAACAACCTAAGATACTTGCACTAACTTCAGCGTGTGATTCGACAACTACACATCTCAGACGTCGACACCTAGTACACAGGCTGTTCTTTTCTCCTGTTCCGGTCAGACAGTAGGTGCAAAAGGATGACCTTTCGTGTGGTCTGATAATGATGTGATTTTGATCCTCGAACTTTTGCCATGTCCGTCTCTTTATCATGTATAGTGTGACTGTGAATAGAACAAGAGAGATTAATATCTTATTAATTTCGTGATATCATAAAAGTTAATAATATACCAAAATTTACTTTATAACGATAAGGCCTGATGATAACAGCTCATTTGGTATAACAAGAAGCATTAATGGGTGCATTCATTTTGGAGATAAATTGCCGATAAGAAACAGATTGAGTCGAGTAATTATTCACGAGGTAATTGACATCTTCATCACAAATTATCAAGTAGACTCTCACATGTGTCTTCTTTTCTTGCATGTTTTTAATTAGAGGATCGTAATTCAAGGATGCTCTCATGTTGTCATCTTGGATTCATTGTTTTAATAAGACCTTTAGCAATTAATTATAAATAATGACAACTTTCTTCTAAATTTATTAGCAATTAAACATGTGAAAAGTGACATTTATTCAATGTTTTAAAAATCAAACTAAAGTTTAGGGTTTAAAAGATTTCATCGATGTTAGATTGTTATAAAATTGGCTAAAAATTAAATAAAATTAAAGAGATTAAAATATGATTGAAAGAATTTATTCTTATTATCGAATAATTTAAAGTTTAATTAAAAATTATGAAATAAAAATTAATTGATTTATTTTAATTTATAATAACTTAATAAATCATGAAAATTAACATATTAATTAAATAAATTCATAACAAGAATCATTAAAATAAGTTGAACCAAAAATTGAAAACTAAAGAATATTTCAAAATTTTTACCATTAAATTGGATCAGATTGAGATTTGGATGCATTTATTAATCTTACCAAAATGGAAAAGGACAATAAACTCTAGTTCTTATTGGTTATAGACCATTGACAGCTTGTAACTCTTCATCCCTACCCCTTTCTACATGAACTAAAAGAGTGTCCATTAGTGCCTGTTCAAGCTTCTTGATTGAACAACCTTCCTTGTTTTTAGCCATGGTGGGCAGCAGAAGTTTGAACACCTGTCTGTTTCTCATCTTTCTGGTTGTTTTCCGACATAGGAATAGCCAAGCTTATGAGTCCCAAGCATCTGGGCCTGGTTTTGTCAGAACAAAAGGAAACAATTTTGTAGTAAATGATAAACCTCTCTACTTAAATGGCTTCAATGCATATTGGCTGATGTACATGGCTTCTGATCAATCGACAAGAGATAAAGTCTGGTCTGCGTTCCAACAGGCCTCCAAGTATGGTATGAACATTGCTAGAACTTGGGCTTACAATGATGGAGGTAACAGTAGACCTCTTCAGATTTCTCCAGGTCACTACGATGAAGAGACTTTCAAGGTAAATTGTCACAGAAGCTGTGTGAACTCTACAGGCTAAAGTTGAGTTTAATAGCTATTTCAGTTCTCAACTATGCTTGCTTGATCACGTGAAATTACGATGTCTATTCCCTTTATTCTTTTTATCTCCTTCCTAATTTTCTTGTGTTAATTTATTTCAGGGACTGGACATGGTGATATCTGAAGCCAGAAAATATGGGATTTACGTGATCCTGGGCTTAATAAACAACTACGAGGATTTTGGAGGTAGACATCAATATGTTCAATGGGCAAGGGAAAGAGGTGAGCAAGTGAGTAGCGACGACGACTTCTATTCTAATCCTCTCATCAGACAATATTACAAGAACCATGTCAAGGTATCGCCAATCCTTCAAGTTCTTAATTTTCCGTCGACTGGTGAGTAACATACGTTTCCGAGTCTTGGCAGGCTTTCGATCTAGAGGTTCGTTAGTAGAATCGTGAAGGTTATGCATTTGTGTTTTGACTTCCTGTCAGTATTAGGCAAGCATGCATGGAAAACCTGTGCTTTTCTGACCATCTAGGAAGATTCAGAAAACCTACTTAACCATTATCAACATCTTTCTCTACTCTTTAGCTTACATGATTGGCAAGTGTCATGTTCTAAATGTTGGTTTATTCCGAGTTCTTTCTTCTGACAGACTGTGCTCACGAGAATCAACACTATTACTGGAATGGCATACAAAGATGATCCCACAATTTTCGCTTGGGAGCTTATAAACGAACCTCGTTCCGATGACCCCTCCGGAGTCCTAATTCAGGTCATTTCTGAGCAATCCACGTATCTCCCATTTTCAGTATATCTATCACGTAACATCCCTCTATCTATATACCTTTTCTGTGACTTTTATATTCTTCCTTGTGATGGCTTGTGTTGTGATTCTTGAAGGATTGGATCAAGGAAGTGGCAGCATACCTCAAATCCATCGACAGCAATCATCTTCTGGAAATAGGACTTGAAGGGTTTTACGGGGACTCAGGGAAGCAGAACAATCCCGGCAACATCACATATGGGTCTGATTTTATCTTGAACAACCAAATCCTAGAGATAGATTATGCAACCATTCATCTCTACCCAGAAACGTGGTAAGCCTTTTCTAACTCCATTCACAATTTTCCTACAATTCATGACCTCATATCATATGAATGGAACATGACACAGGTTGCCCAACGCAAACGAGAAGGAACAAGACGCTTTTGTGGACAGATGGATCCAAGTACACACCTTGGACGCCGATTCAGTGCTCAGAAAACCACTCATGATAGGGGAGTTTGGCAAGTCTTCAAAACTTCCAGGGTTCACCGTTCAAACAAGAGATGGTTATTTCCAGAAGATATATGACATCATACATAACAGTGTCAAAGGTGGTAGGGCGTTTACTGGTGGGATTTTCTGGCAACTTTTGGCCCAAGGAATGGACAGCTTTGGCGATGGGTATCAGGTTGTCCTTGAAGAGAGCCCTTCAACTGCCTATGTTATAGCTCAGCAATCCAGAAGACTTCACATTCGTTAGTCATAATAGAAAGTTTAACAATGAGATTGATTTGTCTGACACTATTACCTTCTGATATTCACCGACAAGCATTGGGGGATAAGAAGAATTAATCAGTTCAGTGAGTGTGACTATCATTTACTCTGATGCAGATTCTATCTATTTTGAAGACTACTCTTTAATCTTTACAATTGTTAGAGGAGAGTATGCTACAAAAAAAAAATTAAAAAGAAAAGGATCTTCAAGGGGAAGACTACAATTATAAGCAGACATGCTTATGGTTAACGTATGATACACCAGAATCTGATGGTATTATTACAACATAAAACAGGTGTCGAAACCAGAGTCGCAAATGTGACTCCGCAGGATTTCTATTAACCTAACGTTGCTATGGCGGAGAGTAAAAGCTTCCAGGGTCCAATATCATTGGCATTGAACATGCAAAACCTAGTTGCCCCAAAGGCTCGGATCGGGGAAATTGCCCAACTTCGACATGCAAAGGAACTTAATTCCTCGATCAGGTTTCAATGATTTTATGGTGACGTATACATGCAACGAAGGATAAAAGGGAACAGAGCGAAATCACTGATGGAGAAACCACCACAAGCTGACTAGCTGTACATTGGAGAAACTACCACAGGCTGACTAGCTGTACATACATACATTTGAATTGTTGAAGCTACAAGTATATTTTATTTATCAATCCTGAGATTATTACAAAGATGTCCCAATTCAGGTCTCGCATCCATCCACGAAGTGAACCTTGTTTCAGCTGCATTGGTACTGTACAGGTAGGATCTGAATGTGATGAGAAAGAAGTATCGCCTGTAGATGTACAAAGGAAACTGGTTATGCCTTCAATTCGTACCGGAAAAAAGTAAAGAATTTGGTTGGGGAATAGATAAGGGAAGTGAAGGAACAACATGGTCGTCACTAATCACCAAGTAAATATAACACATTTACTGAGAACATTAGCCAATGGTCATAAGTTGGCAACGTGTAAATCAACCTTAAAGCCTTCATTCCCATATCCTTGAGTTGTGCACGATGCTCATCATCCCCATCACGAAATTTCCTGAGTTCCTTACTGTAATAATATATATCATCACGTAAATGCCCTGCACCTGCACACCTGTGGAAGAGAAGTAAGAAACTCTGCACAACAACTGACAATATGCCAAATAAGACTGACCTTGGAGATGCAAACGATACGGAATCAAAATTAAATGATGCATAGCCAAACAAATGCAGTCTAATATAGGTTCTAACCGAAGCAGAGACCAGTCAACGAGTTAACACAATGTAATATTCTCTTGCTAACGGTCAAAAATTGATAACACCTTTAATGCTCAAAAGTACAAAATTATAGTGAGATAACATACTTGTCAATAATAATGTCCACATCTGCTTTGCTTTGTGGACCGTTAACGAGAACTCTTGCTAGGCTTAGTATGTCACGGTAATCACCCATCTTAAGTGCTTCTTCATCAGATGATTGTGATGGCAGATCCTCTTCGGCCATCACTGGGCCTTGTGGAATCTGTGCTGTGAAGTTTGCCTCCGCTTTGACTTTAATACAAAGAATGGCCATTGCATAGGCAACTCCTCCAAACCCTGTGTGTGAAACAAATAGGTAATTCCCTGCACAACTGGAAAAAAGATAGACAATTAAGATCATCCCTGCAAAAATCAATTCAATATTGAAAATTATAATGAAATAAGCTTCCTCCTAAAACTAAATTACTGGGTGAATTCATAGTAGTCATTCCCTACTAGTAAGACCAACAATAGCAGTTTGAAGCAGTCATCTTCCAAGTTAAATCATTCTTCAATTCCTTTACCAAATAGACCAATCAGACCAGTACTTAAACTAGTGGCTAAAGAAGCAAAATGTGGATTGTATAAAGAAGTGGTTATAGTACATACTCATCTTTAAAACACTGGATTGCATCAACATCAGAAGCTAACGCCTCCCTCTCTCTAGTTAATGGTATCCTCCTGTAACTAACATCATACCCGTCATCCTTTAGGGCAGCATAAACTTCAGCTGGTGTCTTCACATCATCTGCAAAAATGTTCTCCCAATATCCCACAACACTGGATTGATTTGTTTCGGGATTAAATTCTTCACGATGTAAAAGCATTCTACCACCAGAATGTCTCACCTCAGATATTATATCTTCTTTTAGCCGTGCTTCCATATGTTCCACCTGCAAATAACAAGAAAGTAAGGTAAAGACACAAAGACGCCGACAGGCTTAACATAAAATAATATCAATGATGGCACACCACTGGACCAGTTATTCCAACATGCTTGAGTGTATTGACAGGCTTATTAAGCTCCCTGAGGACAAATGGGGTCCCATTGATGTAAACAACTGCTTCTTCTCTGAGATCAGTCAATATCACCTTCCCAGTAACATGTCCGCCTAGCTTAGGTTTGGCACCTAAATACGCTAGCATCTCTTTAGCACCAGCAATTGTTGGAGTTGCCATGCTGTAAACAGGATATCCATCCACCTGAAGCATAAAGAAGTTTAGGCTTAATGTGTATATATGTGTAAGCATACAACTGTGCCCTGGTATTCTTATAATAATAAATTACACAGAATATAAGCATGTTAAAAAGATTAAGAGATGAATATGATCAGAGCTAGATTATGTTGGATGCTAAAGTGAAACATTTACAACTACGCAAGGGTGTTATCTCCTGATTTTTTAATCTCATTGGTGTAACGCTTTCTTCATGTCGATGACAAAATATATAAGCAAAGAATTAACCAAAATAATCCATTTGATGTATATAATCTCAGATAATCCAACCAAGACGGTGAGATTAGTACCTTGTAAACATGTGGTGCTCCATGAATCTGTATATGGCTAGAAGTCCTCTGGCCAGGAAAGAAATACATCTTAAGTATCGATCCTGTTCCCAAAACTGAACCACAACGGGCCTTGATGGTGGCCTCCATGACTGCATCTCCATGCTGTGATTCCTGTGGTGCTCTTAGCTCTTCCTGAATTAAAACAAGAATGCAACAGTTTCTGAATTACAACAATACTATCAAAATGAATATCCACAATTTAATAAAAGGCACTGATGAAGCATTGGAGTTCCACCATCAATAGGTGAAAAGATGCTTACAGGTATAGTGAAAAACCGCCCAGGCCTTAACCTGATGCTCCACTTCATTGCTTGAACCTCTGGTCTTTGATGCAACCAAGTCTTAAACGTCATTTTTGATTTTCCTTGACCACAAAACCCATCAAATGCTTCACTTCCAAGATACGCTGCAAAAGCAATTAGACGGAAGTACCTTTCCAAGTATTCAGCACCACGGTTCAATGCCACTCTCCTCTCCCTTGGTTCAACATGTTGTTGATTCACCACTTTCCTGTATTGGAGAACAGCTTGACGTATGTTCTGAAGTGCAGAGCACCTATCAATAATTACATCCAGGGCCTTTCGGCATTCCACCCCATGATCAAATAGTCTTGTTATCTTCCACAAAAGTAGGATATCATCAATGCCAAAAGCACGACTTTGCTCCAATTCAGTCTGCGTTCTGATAATATGGGAGGCTGATGTAGCAACATTGTCTCCAGGTTCTTCACCACTTGAACTGCCATGTCCTCCAGTTTCTTCACCACTTGAGTTACCACTATCCACCTCTTCATGGTTCATATCATCTGCTAGGACTCTAATGGGTCTCCCACAATCAATTCTGAGTTTCAGAAGGCAAGCAATCACAGTGCCAGTGGTTGTCCTTCCTATCCCCATCTAAATTCAGGTTACCATAGAATATATGTAAGCAGAAAAACATTAAACAGACTCTCTCTCTATCCCTCTGAGCCTGGGGAGGAACTTTTACCTGACAATTGAAAACAAGGGCAGTATCCTTGGAGGCAGAAGCAATATTCATCACCAATGTGTCAAAGTCTGAACTTTTAGGAGCTTTACCATCAGTGATTGGCACACGAGCATATTTAATGGGAAAACCATCAGCCTCTAAGCATTTGAAGACTTCAAGGGGTGTCTTGATAGAATCAGGTTTCACATGTTCCCATGCGTCAAAAATTTGCTCATCATTTGTTTCATGAATGACCATTATTGCACCTCCATAGCGTTCAGCTTCTCGTAGGATATCTTCTTTTAATCGAGCCTCCATTCTCTCCACTCTCTCTCGATCTATTCCCTGCATGCATATATTATAATCTAATTTTACCAACCAGTGCCCATATCAATAAGAAGTATAAAATCAATGCCTAACATGCCTAAATCAAAGAAATAGGCATATTTAAAACATGGCAATGCCCATTTGGAGACTGAGGCTTCAGAAAAAGGAAAAAAAACTTCTGGCACTGTTCATACCTGTCCACAAGAGGTTTACATGAATCTGATGCATGAAAAATGTAACAATCTATTAACCAAGACAGTGTACAGGAAACACTTCTGGCACTTTTTTGTCTCTGCTAACTAAGACAGTCTACATGAGTCCTAAAATATTCCAATATCATTAAGCAGCAAAGAGTCAATTTGTTCTTTGCATGATGAAGACACAGTAATACATAATGAAAACCTTTTTCCTTGACATCTACTACTGGATTATAATGCTAAAAACAGACAATTGTTTCACAATACACACAAAAAACTTAAGGAAATCAACTCTAAATCGAGTACACATTCAGCTCTAGTTTAGTAATCCAA
This sequence comes from Erythroxylum densum, assembly GCA_024678245.1. NCBI lineage: Eukaryota > Viridiplantae > Streptophyta > Magnoliopsida > Malpighiales > Erythroxylaceae > Erythroxylum > Erythroxylum densum. Next base: position 26,994,779 of record JANPWT010000009.1, read on the forward strand.
CAAATATGTACAGTAGGAGAGTGATCGTGTTTACCGTGTATTCAAGCATGTTCTTATATGGTCTTTCAACTTCACGAAGCACAAATGGTTTCCCATTGATGTAGATAACAGGCTCTTCTCTCATGTTGTGCCAAAAAACTGGGCGACCACCTTTCAAGCTGCCAATCCTCTGAATAACTGCGAGAATACCATTAACGGTTGGATTTGCAACTCCATAAACTGGAAATCCAGGAACTTCTCTAAAATTAGGTGCACCCTCTACCCTTTCTGGTAAAGTTTGGTTTTGACAACCAGGACGGTGGTCACTTTTTAGAACAGTTAGACTTCCTAGCACCTCCCCATTTCTTAAGGCAGCAACCACACCCATCTCATGAGGGCGGCCATCAGTAGACTCAGCAATCTTCATGAAAGATGGCTTTAAACTTGCATATCCAAGGGCACCCATTGGATCTCTCCTGAGCAACCTGCACCAGGAGCAATTGTTGCAAAATTAATTCCAATATTAACTACAGTATCCAGACAATTATTAGAGATGGATAGAAACCTCATTGTGCTCCATTGTTGCAGCATCATGAAAATTGAAGTAATTTATATTTCTAATTGTTTGCTCGTATGATACAAAATCTGCAAGGCATGCTTAAATCACTCGAATCATTGGATAACCTTACCTGCGAATAATGCTATACAGTTCTGGCCGTGCTCTCATCCAGTCAGCAAAACTACTGTGACCAAAAGAACTAGAGCGGAGGGCATCTCTCTCTGAGTGAATGTATACGGCGAAACATATAAGAAAGTAATATCTTTCCAAGTATTCAACAAAAAACGAAAGCGAAGCTTCTCTCTTCATCTCATCAGGCTGATGGAGAATGCTATTGCGGTAGTTAGCAATTGCTTCACGCAAGTTCTGTGGTCAAACCATTACATTCAAGTGAATTCTCTATGTAACAGAAAATAAAGAAATTTCATTTCTAGTGGACCTGCAATTGAATGGACTAAGAATAATGACTAGAAAAACCTGCATGGAGGCACACTTGTCAATGACTTTATCTACTTGTCTTTTGCCTTCAACACCTCCCTGAATGTGCATTAAAACTCATAAGAAAACTCAAGGAAATGGTAACTCTTCCACATATCAAAAGAGAAACCAAGTAACCCTTCCACAAATCAAAAGACAAACCAACTACAAAATAAATAACAAAAGGATAAAGAAATAGGTAATTGTTAATATTTGGTACCTCCAAAACACGTGTCAAGCTTCTGATGACTGCATATTCTCCCCTAAGAAGTGCCTCCTCTGAGTTTGGCAAAGTATCAGCAACATTAGAACCTGAGTCGAACACTCTCCCCACTGAGTTGGATCTTGGGATACCTACAATACATAAGCAAATATATATACAAGCTCAGAAGTCATCTCTTATAAAATATTTACCGGTTATACGAATCAAAGTAGCAGTTCAATTAAGAATGTTTTCTACATTAGCAAGTCATATTGAGTTATTCAGTTCCCTTCATTGGAATGCAAATCCCAAGCACAAATCTAGGTGCACAAGTTTTTACCATTTTCACATATTTATCATGAAATGAGCAATTGATAATATATCATCTAGATCTTGCCCTTTCTCAACTAGAAGCCCATCAGGACTACAATATTTCCCAAACATCCAGAGACGAGTACAACTTTGCTGTCATGCCCAACAATTCAAATTGGAAGAAAAAGAAAAAGAATAGCAGATCTATCATTCCTAATAAGGAAAGGGGTTTAAATAGCAACTAATTAACAGCATGCAAAAGATGCAAGCAAATCCATTTAAAACTCAGTTTCCAAAAAGAATCATTGACCTAGTTTAGGTAATGTCATAAAGAGTGTTAACCAGTTAATACAATGCATAAAGGAGTAGCTATTGCTAAACTTGCCAAGAGCTCCAATCCGGTTGAGATAAACTAAAGTTGCAATCACCATCCCAGTTGTAGTCCTCCCACGTCCCATTTGGCAATTAAATATTATCTGAGTTTTAAATTCTGCTTTATAAATCCTATCAACCTGAAAAGACAAAGAAAAGATGCGCAATAATCATCAGAAATTTATTGCAGGAACACCACAAATGCTCAAAAAATTCTATAGCTACAGTAGCATGTAAGTATTTGATGACCAAATCGTTGTTTATTAGCAACAAAAGAAAATTCATGCAAGCAAATACATTACACTCTGTTATATCTGAAAACAATAACTCAAGAAAAGAAATAAATTCATATCAACAACAGCAAACAAGAATCATAACTTCACACTGAAGCATCAGAGAGGAAAAAGAGTTTCTTTTAATTTTGGGAGTTTTGCTAGATAATGGAAACTCCCAAAAGTAAAACTCTCTTTAACAAACAGAATTATTAACAGCACGTTGTCCGAATTAAAACAGCATGCAATGACGCAGTTCCAAAGAACAACTGGCAGATGTCTTCACTATGGCTCTCCGCAATTATTCCATGTAGGGTCAAATGAACAACTGGCAGATGTTTTCACCAAAGGACTCTACAACAAACAGTTTCATAACCTCGCTTGCAAGTTGGGCATGTGCGATATCTATGCACCAACTTGAGGGGGAGTGTTGACCAGAGATTATTTGTTGACCAGAGATTATTAGCATTGATACTGTTATCATTATACCTATAATCTCTCCTATAATTGACAGATTTCATAAAGTTAATAGCTAGATTACTTCCTAAACAGCCCTAGGAATTTTGTATCTAAACCTTTGCTCCTGTGTACACAAATACAAGAAATACAAATTATCTTCAACATTCAACAAGATTGATTATGAACTCACTAAGGTATCAAAATCTCCTTCCTCTGGTGCTTTTTCATCAGTTATAGGAACACGTTCATAGTCTAAAAGGTAGTCTTCTCGCTGAAGTTCCTCATTTGCCTGCTTACAACAATCAAGTAATGACAATAAGTTAGAAAATAGTAAGTGAATCTTTCTTTCGTATTCCACAATAAGTAGGAGTTTCAGTTGTTATGCCTCTAAAGGTGTCTTCACAGAATCAAATGACACCGGTTCCCACTGGTCGACCATCTGACCATCTGGCAATTCGTCAGTTACAAGTATCTTATTCCCATATCTGCCAAATCAGATATTTAATTTTAACTTAGAAATTAAGAGCAAAGGATGGAGATTATGCAATAACTGTCAAGAGGAAATATAGCATTTTCTCAAATGAGCTACCTGGCAGCTTCCATCAGAATATCTTTTTTTAATCGAGCCTCCATTTGTTCAACCCTATACCTATTGATCCCCTAATATAAAAAATGAAAATTCACAGTCAATTAAACTAAAGTTGAAAAAGTTATAACTCATTTACATGCTACAGTCTGAATGCACATCTTATCTGATAGGTAGTCTAAGCAAATGTATTTCACTAAGATTTCACAGAATGTCATTGAATGCAGGCTATGCCAAATGAAACACAAAATGCAGCACATGATATTGCTAGCACAATTATCCAACATATGAATCAATTCATTTAAAACACAACTACTTGTCAAATTGCTTCAAGATTTGACGTTTTACAAATGTGCTTCACCAAGAACCATAATAAGATGCCCAACTCAATAGCATACCATACCATACCGTGTACTCAAGGTTGGAGAAAGGCCTCTCAACATCACGTAATACAAATGGCCGCCCATTTATGTACACTACCTGCTTAAAGTGAAAAGGAAAATAGTTAATTAGAGCATAGAATTCCAAAAACACAACCAAGCTCATTGGGCTGGTACAGAATATTCACATCCATGATTTATTATTATAAAATTCAATGAAACCAGCAATGCTTATGTTTCCCTTGCTGAGTTCAGTATCACAGAAATGTTACAGCAACATCAATAATTAGACTACAGGAAACTAGGCAAGCCAAAAGAATTTGACTACCAATCACATTATTCTAGAAATAATTCAATAGTCATGGTATTTCAAATTCCACTGTCCACACCCTTAATGCTTCCACGAGAAATTTACCTTCCAAAATTTGATCCTATGATGCAAGATGGCAAAGGAAGAATTGTAGAAACAGAATTCAACCATAATTTATCATTTTCTTCTTCCCTGTCCTCTTATAGAATCCTAGAATCGAGTATAAGAGCCAACATCCTTTCTTTCTCACGTAGCCAACTGCCCTTAATATAAGATGATTTGGTAATAATGTTGCTCTATCAAGACATCAGGCTCTATAGGTAGAAAGCCAAAATCGCTAAGAAGACAGAACTTGAAAATGAAATTCCAAGAAAGCTATAGCTCCAAAGATTACTCTATTAAGGGCAAATCTAATTCTGTTATTGTATATAATTGATTTCTTTCTTTTAACACTAATCAATAGGTTCTCATAGGCAATCTGGAGTTCAGAAAATGCTATATCCTGATGCGTGAGAGACGTAGCATAGGGTTCTGTTGTAGTCTAGTTGGAAACAAGGCGACACTTTTTGGTGTAAACCATTTGTCAGGTTCAGCACAGGGGACAAATAGAAGGTATCCCGCCACTTCTGGAACAAAATATAGATGGATACTCAGGTGTCTTGATCGACCACGTTGTGCCAAAAGAGTCATGTCTAACTACTTAGGAAAGAACTTGGATCGAAATCGAAAAAGATCTTTAAGAATTACAGCTCATCTTATTAGAACTTTGCAAATTCATAACACCAGACTAGTCACATTTTGCTAACTTTGCATGCCAAGAAGATAGTTCAGCTAAAAGATTAACATATCAACAGTGACTAAAACACACAAAGATTGCATAATGAGTTTATCAAAGTAGTTTGCGTGCTGGCAAGAACGTTACCGGTTCCTCACGAAGGTTAAACCACAAAACTTGCACTTGCTTCGTATCCTTCTGGGCCCCAATATACTTGAGAACATTCCGGATCCCCTCCATCGTTGGAATAGCAACACCATGAACAGGTAAAGTATCAGCCTGTCACAGCATCAGCAATTAAGCGGGGAAATTTTAGAATAGAAAAGGAGTGTAAAATTGAAAACAGTCGCATTTGCTCTATCACTAACCATTCAATTACCCAAGCCAAAACGGTTATAGATAAGATCATATCACAGGCATGCATGCAAATTCAGGAAATTTTCCATATACCCATTGGTTTACGGAAGTCCAATCCCTAGCTAAAATTTCAATAGGACCAGTAAATGCTATTCAACCAGTGAATGAATTAATTCCGTCATTGCGAGTAAAAAAATAGACATAAAGAAAAGAGAGACGACCTGTCGGTAATTGGGAGCGCCATCGATTTGAGGCGTTAAGCGCTTGTTCTGACAGCCAGGAAAGTGGTCGCTCTTTAGAATGGTCTTCTTTCCAAGCACTGATCCGCCTCTCAGCTTCATCACCTGCTCTGGTTCTTTGGGTATCGCCGACATATCGCCTGTCCTTTTCTCACTTCCGATTCCAACTTCTTTTACTTAGACACTCTCAATTCTCTCAACTACCGCACCAAAAAACAAAAAACAAAAACAAAAACTCACAATTCTCAACCCTCTGAGCTACATCAAACTACAACATTTGCTCACAGTAGTGAGTATATACACGAACGGCAATTGGAGCAGAAAACAACAGTGCAATAGGTAGGAAGAAGAAAAAGAAGAGAGTCTTGCGAGAGAAACGTGAGAGGAAAAGAGAGAGGATAAAGCTAAAGAGATAAAATCATAAAATGCGAATCAAGTCGATGCGTGAGAGAGTATGGATTTGAGGGAGGTGTCCGTCGGGTTGTACCTTCAGCCTGTTTTTGCCTCAAAACGACCGTCGTTTTTATAATATAAGCCGTATAGACATCAGATGCCGTATCCATTGCTTTGCGTGCCACTGAAATTGGAGTGGGCCCACTTTTATGGGTATATATTAAGGAGATGTCAGCCGATGCGTCTCATTCCTCACAGTCCAACGTGAATTGCGTGTTCTTTTTCTTTTTCTCTTTTTTGTTATTTTCGTTTTCCAAACACCAATCATAACCCGCCACGTACCCTAAGTTTCTTTTTTCAACAAAGTACAAATACATATAATAAGGAAAAGTTAATTAATAAGATTAGTTTTGGTTAAGGCTTAATTCAATACTAGTGGGAGAATCCACGTGCTTATGTACGGTAACTACTCGTAATCCTTTGACTTTGATATGGTATTTATTATTTAATTTAATTAAAACAATGTAATCGGCAAGTGTAATCTTGCACAGTCGTCTACACAGCTGTCTTGCTTGCTAAATATTAATAAAAATATTAATTAGATTCGTAATAAGGTCTTTGTTAGGATTAAAGTGATTAGACATTTCGTTAAAAGAAACAACAAAAGTAATCGTTTTACGATTTGACACGTTTTAGGCATGCTTGGTGCTTTCTTTTCAAACACGTTCAAACTTCAACATTCAACGGCGCAAGCTTTTTAATCAATTATTGGGAACAACTAAAGTAAAGCAAAAGAACCTTTTTTGTTTTTTTTTTCCTACGAGGGAATGAAAATCAAAGATGATAGAAGCTATCGATCCGCACATTGATTCTTTTTACGACTCACGTATTATAATTGCACCTTTCAAATTCGATGTAGAAGATCATAGGTATCTGCCATCAAAAATTATCTTCAGTTAAAATTATATTGAAAGAGGAGAGAATGTTAATTATCTACAAAGAATCTACTTCAACAACCACTCGTCAATACCCAAACATTCATGTCAGGTTAAAACTTGAGTAAATGCTCCATAATTCTGCACTTAAAGGAGATTCTATGTCGATGTGATGTAGAAATTTACCGCACTACCTCCCTTGACAGTTCTTAATTAAGCCACCCGCAGTAGCAAAATTCGATCCTTACTTGACTGCACCATCCAAAATAATTTTGACTCAACTACTGAGGTACTTATATGTCCAGCCTACTGAGGTACCTATATGTAAAGCAAAAAAGAACATTACTATCATGCCCGTGCCACCTTGTAATCTAAAGTAATATTATTGATTTTATTATTTGATGTATTAAATTCTCTACACATAATAATTTAACATAACATCAAATGTTTTTTATATTAGAAGCTCCCAAACTTTAAGTTGCATTGCTCTTATTTTTTCTAATTTCTTTATATTTCATTTTTACTATTAAACATCACATACAAATGCTTTCCAATCGAATATGTATATAACGATGTTGAATGTATTAGTTGTTAGCTAGGCACAAAGAGTGCGATTTCCAGTATACCGTTGACTTCAAATCAACAGACGTGTAAGTCACTAAGTTGAAGTTATAATTTATTAAAAATTTTAAAGGGAATAACTAATTTAAAATAAAAATAAAAATATTAATTATAATAATTTTATTATTTAATTTTAAATTGCTATTGCATCAAATAATTTTTTGAATATACTACATATATTCAATAATTTTTAATATACACTTAAAATAAAATAGTGCCTTCAGATTAATTTATAATTGGGCGTTGAATCACATTCTGTGCAGCTTTGTTTTGCGAAATTGTGAATATGAGCGTAGGATAGGACAAACCGACAAAGTCAATAAAAACATTTGGAGCAAGTTTTGTCAGAGACCGCGTCAGCTCCCGCTGTCATCCCTTATCTCATTCATGAGGCTGACGCAGTGCAGCTGAACAGATTGATTGATGCTTTTGTCCAACTGAGATTAACAAAACTATTACGAGTCCCATCATCCAATCCACCGAGTGGGGTAGAGTGTTGCAAGTATTGTATTTCCACAAATGTCTACTTGGTCCAAAATGCAAATTCACGCCTAAAATCCATCGCCGTTTGGTTCATTATTGGTTTTTTAAGTTGTGGTTTTAAATAAAAGCAAAAGTATATTTAATTGTTAACGTTTAATTGTAATTTTATTATTAATATTAAATAAAGCTAAAAAATACATTATTTTTAATTAAATAAATTTATTTTAATCTCTTATATATTTATTTTATTAAAATAAATAATTCAAAAAACTTTTTATTTATAAATTAATTTTTATTTTAAATATGTTTTTAACTATCAAATCAAAATTTG
>JANPWT010000009.1:27052160-27063895 GCA_024678245.1 Erythroxylum densum
ATTGCTCCAAATCATAATGTGCACCAAATTTGACATTCCAGCTAGGTTTCATTCAATGCATGAAAACAGTCAATAGTCATCAGTCCATAACTCCTACTATACATATCGAAAAATTGCAAAATCAGTGGCATTGGAAAGATAACTTAATAGGCTTCAACTTTCATTTAGTCCAGTTGTTCTAAGTCCTTCTCAATTAATTTAGAAAAATTAGCAAAACTCTAGGTTATGGTTTCGGGTACTATTCATTCCAGTCAAGAGCAGTAACCTTCCATGCAGAAATTCACCATCTTAAAGCTAAAATTGGACAACACCTATTTCACACAAAAATGTAGCTAACATCCTAAAGTTTAAGTGGTCACAAACTTAACCTCATTTGCATTCCGACACAATTATTTATGCTAACAACAGTACAATCAGTTAAAACCCTAATGTAGGATTTAATGTTGATCCAAATCCTTTTTTGTCCCTTTCTGTTTCTGTGAGGTTTTCCCGATTAAATTCAGGATGTTGTATTTTCTCAATTATCAATTGAGCAATACGATCTCCAATTCGTATTATATGATGTGATTCATTATCATTTTTGAGTAATACCTTAATATCACCTCGATAGTCAGAATCAATAACTCCAGCTTTAACATCAATTCCTTTTAACGCCAAACTGGATTTTGATGCTATCCTTCCATATGTATTTAACGGAAGTTCTATTCTAAGCCCTGTCTCAATTAATTTTCTTTCTTGGGCTTGAAGAATAGTATTTTCAATACTATGCAATTCATATCCAGTAGCACCGTTACTTGCTCGATATGGTGTAATTTCATTAATATCTGTGGTCAGGTATTTGAGTGTTGTTCGGACGTCGTCGTCGTCTTTAGGTGGTTCCACCACACTTCGCTGACACTCTGATGCTATATATGCTGTTGGTTCATTAATAATGATACCATTGTGTTTTCTTAATGAAGAAGAGTCTTCAATAAGAATTTGTTTACCAGAATTCCGTGGAATAGTTGGTAAGTCATCAAATTCCTTTTGCAAAAATTTCTGTAAACAAGAATCCAATCGTTGGTTCTCATTTATTAACCATTGAATATATGTGGTCATTTCTTCTAACAAGTTGTCAGATGGTTTGATGCTGGGTGCCAAACTTGGCTGAATTTCTAATTTAATTTGAAGGTAGAATTCGGAACATAATGCACATGAAGTAATTTTACATACATGGCAATGTATCCTCATTCTCTCATTGGTTCTATTTTTGCAAAATATACATTTAATGTATATTGCATTTTCAATTTTCTGATTGTATTCCCATTGGTGGGTACAATTTTGCTGATTTTCTGGGAGAGTAATTTTTTCTCGCCAACCATAATCATCTATAGCGGCTAAAACCATCTCAGAGATATCTTCATCCAGATTTTTGATTTTGGTTTCCTCATTGTCAGATATACTGTAGATGCTTTCACTATCAGGTTCATTCATATCGACTGATACAACATCTAAATCTTCTGGAAGCTCCATACCATCAATAATGGCAACTCGAGCTATATTACCAGTTTGTCTTTTGCAATTTCTTGCAAAATGCCCAATTTCGCCGCAAATATAACATTTGCACTTATTTGTAGGCGGTTTTCAGGTTTTAAATATTCTGACGTGAGTTTGATGTGGCTTTCCTTTATAGGTTCTAGCCTTTCTCACTCTGTATTTCTTTGTTCTGGGGTAATCTCCTGGAATGGAGATTTCTTTACAGAAACTGAGATCTTTAAGCCCTCTTTGCATTGCAGCTTTCTTGCATACCTCCGAGAGATACTAATATGTAAAATGTATGCGTGGAAATACCCCTATAACATTACCTGGGTGTTTCTGCTGGAATGCTTGTTCTATTTCTTTGCCGTATAGTGGTGGCAATTTTCTAAAGAATTTTTCAGATAATTCTGTGGAAATAAACATTCTTCCCGTTCTTGCAGCAAGATACTTATATTCATTCATAAAGGAGAAAACATCCTTTATGTTTGAACATGTAAGTCTTTCAAGATCAGCATATGCTCTTTCTTGTTCAGCAGTAGTTCCTGCAAATGGATCTTCTAATGTTATTATTCGTCTAACTTGGGATAATACATTCTGTATATCATCCGCCATTCCAATTAAAGTTTCATATTCTTGAGGATATGTCATCCTCCATTGTTGGAATGTTCTTTTTTCTGTTTCTCCAAGGAGATTTTCTACAAACGTAACCTTAGCTTGGTTATCTGTCCATGTCATTCTGTTGATAATATTGGTGTTGATTGATTCCCATCGGGTAATTATATCTTCATATTTACCAATATCATCCGGAAGTACTAACATTACTCCCTGCTGAGTATATGCTGGTGGAAGTGTCTACATTCCTTGATCCGTATGTCGTTTCCCATGAATTGTTCTTATTCTTTCTTGAATCATAGGGACTTCCAGTTGTGCTGGTGCCCTTGCTGGAGGATATTGTGGAGGTCCCATGGAATATTCCTGTGGAGGATTATATGCTGACGTAACAGCCAATGTAGAAGCCATTAATCCAACATCTTTTACCAATTCTGCTAATTTTGGATATTCCAATTCATCTATAGCAGCAAGTGCTAATTCATTATTCTGCGGATACTCATTATCTGAGTTTCCTTCTGAAATTACTTCCTAATTATATGGAAGTTAGTCATCAGAATCATTATCTAGAGCCATACAGATTATTGATTCTTCTTCTCGTTCCTACTGTTTTTCTGTAATACCATATTCCGTTAAATAATATGGCATTTCATCAATTTCTGGATCATTATAGGGTTCAGGATTTTCATCCCATCCCATAACAACTATTTCAGCTGTTGGGTCTTGAATCCATGATGGTGGATTATATTTAACATAATACCTTCCATCTGGTCCTAAGTTATCCCAAATTTCTTCTGTATTATTGGGTTTTCCAATAAAACTACTTCTTTCTGGTCCACGTTGTTCCAAGAAGACTAAAGCAAGTTCTGCTTCATTATCATCTAACTCTTCATCTTCTTTTACTGAGGATCGTCTCCTATTTCCATAATTAGTGAACCTAATTGCTGTTGAATCATCACTATTTTCCCAAACATTAACTGATTCAGGAATCCTAGATGATTCTACTTGATCTTCTTTTCTGATAGTCCATCTTTCACCATCAAGATATTCTGATGAGTAAGCTTTTCCTGGAATAGCTTTTACTCCTTTGCTGGCTAAATATTCTGTGATATTTTGAATATTATATCGAAATGCTGCATAACCAGTATTTGTTAATCTGGCTACTACGGATCTTGTGATCAAGAGATTTGATTCTCCTCCAATCCACTCATATCCTTTGGTTTTGATAATAATTCTAATATGATTATAGAAATCATTAATGGAAAACATTTGATCTGGTATGAAATAAATTAATTCTGTTCCATCTGCCAGATCTATTTCCATCATACTAAGGATTCCACGAGAATCTTTCCATCTTGTATCTTTGATTACAAGAAGTATTTTAACACCTGCTTCTTTTCTGTGTAAGGCATATATCCTTATCATTGCCATACCAAGATGTATATGCTGTGCTCCTTCATTTCGAAGTCGCTGATAAGATTGTTCAGTGATAAGTGCTGAACGCCATTCATCATGTGGTTCTGTTACCAATATTCGTTCCTCAGAATAATGTTAGAACACACGATGTCTTGGCTCAGACTAGTTTATTCTGTATAATACCTCTGCCGGTACTATGTTTGCACGTTCCCTAGAAGATATTCTTAATTGATCTTCCGGATTTAATTCCCTTTCTAACGTTTCTTGATATTGATTTCTCCTTGAAATCCTTTGTCTAAGGTTATATAGACTTCTCTGTATTCGTCTATAATTCCTTATTTGATCTTCCGCAGTTGAAATTTGACTAGTATTTTCTGATTCTCGAATAGGAATTTGTTCCCTAACAGATGGGATCCTTTCTGTTTGAGTAATAGTTCTCGTACTCATTGTTGTTTTCTTTTTACCTCGTCGTAAATCCTTTTTGGATCTATGAAATGGTAAACTTTTTCGGTAGTCTTTGGTGGGACTGGTTCACCAATTTTAATTTTTTCAATACTCTTTTGGATATCGTCAATTGATTTCTGTAAAGTTCCAGTTGACGAACTTTCGTACTTCTGTTCAAGTCTCTGTAATCTCGTATCGATTACGTCTTGTTTTGTCGCTATCTTGATCAGCAACTCAATAATTGTATTATTTTGTCGAATTAATTCTGGTCCGATTTTTGCAATATTACCGGCTTCTTCTGTTGAAATAAACCCCTTTGATGGTTTACTTAATCCTTCTGTTGCTTCTAATGCCTCAATATAATACGGAACTTTACTCGTATTAATCCAGGACATTAAAGCAAATGCTTTTCGAGTTTTAGAATAAGTTCTTCTACTCGATTTAATTTCTTTTCAAGTTGTTTTGTCAACTTAATAGCTTCTGATTCAATTTCTTTTGGTTTGTCAAAAACCGATTGAACAAGTGCTTCAATTTCTATTCGTGTTGGCAATTCACGAATTCTTCTTTCTATATTTTCTGTGTCACTGGAATGACTAGGATCTTTTCCTTTTATAATTCTGATCAATTTTTCAATTGATTCTTGAATTTCACTTAAGGATGCTTCAATTTTGTAAAAATGTTTCAAACAAACTTTTGATTGCAAATTAACTCGATCAAAGGTTGTAATGCAGTTTTGAGAATGTATAAGGGCTAAATCACAAATGAAATTTAATTGCTTATTATTAGTATGGTACTCATGTGAATATCCAGGTTCAAAATAGTAAAATTTCTTTTCTTTTAAAAAATCTATGTTTTTCTTCCAAAATCTAGATTAAGATAATCTAAATTAGGCCTATCTGCAAAATACCTGTTAATTGCCTCTTGGTATACTTCGGCTTGGCTGGAACTCATAACCTTTCTTAAGTCATGGCATTCGCTCTGTGCCTCCTGCCTCTGGCGATTCCCCCTTTTCTTAAGTAGATTATAGCAGCTTTACCTAATATCCGCATCAATCAAGAGGATATTCTTGCAGAAGTTGGTGCTGTATGAACCCTTAATCCCTATTTTCCCGATCCTAACAATAAGCAATAAAGAGCTTAGAATCTATGCATTAGTCTAACCTAAGCTCTGATACCACTGTGGAGGTTTTAAGATTTTAGGCCGATGATCTTGTCTAGCAGTTTTTAGAAAACTGGGAGTATAGACATAGACTTTATGCAAAATAGGTAGCTTTATTGAACATAAAAGTTTACAAGGGTTTACAAGGAAGATTTTCACAAGAGAAAGAGTTTTCCGAGGTGTTTTCGATCTGCGGAATACTCTTTGAGTGATTCCTATATATAGCAAAATTTTAAGAAAGAGATTGAATTATCACCGGGTGCACATTGGGCCCCATTGTCATGATATTTCAAGATTCCTTATCATTTCACCGTCTACTCACTCAATACTTTACAAAAGAAAGGTAATTATTACATAAAGCAAAGATGCTGTCTGCATCTTTATCGTGTCAGATAACACGTTTATTTATGGTAGGCTGTCATTTCTGTTGGATGCAATTATGCTTCCCTTCTGGTGGATGATGAAGTCATTGCATGCGTCATCCTTCTTTCACATCATCAACTTATTTTTGATGACGTGGATTTCTGGAACCGACGGAACTAGCTGGTGATTCTGGAACTGGTTCCATACTAGCTTCTCGGTATTCTTCTTGTTTAGCTTCTAATTGAAGAACAAGATCTTCAATTTCGCCAGCCATTTCTGATATTTGGTCATTTAACCCAGATATTTCTTGCTATAGGACTTCAACCAGAGGTCCCTCTCGAGGTTCTTCTTCTATGAAGACTTCTGAATGCCTTTCCACATATTCCCATATGTAATTGAATGCTTCATAGAAAGAATAAAATCCTTTCCAAAAACATTTTCGTCCTGATCCTTTTTCCTGCATGAGAGAGGAATATTTTGAAAAGATAAAATTCTGACCATTTTCCTTAATTAGGCCATAATATGAATAATTCTTTCCTAGTGGTGGCTCCATAATCTTATAGAAATAATGCTGTAATGCACAACAAACATTAAGTTTCTGGGTACGAGTTGATGCCTTCCATATAGCATCAAGCAAACACTTTTGTTGTTCATCTACTGGAAGTCCAGTAAGTGGTCGGAATCCAGTTGGATCATCTCTGTCGAGAATTGGTAGCTCCGTTTTACCAAATCTGCAAGTTCTCTTTTGTTCTGGAGGAGTGATTTCATCTCCTTTTCGCTTCTGGCGGCGTTCAAGTTCTCTTATAAGCCTTTCCATAAGGTCAGTTAAGAGAACAACTTTTCCAGAACCTTCTCCAGAATTTCTTCCAGAAGACTGGAATTTTTCTTTATTTTGTTTTGCATACCTTGGATTTCTGCTAGCACGGCTGGTAGCTTCCTCAGAGTATGCTGGTGCTTTTTCTCTAGACGCCATTCTTCGAGTGCTATTAAGGATACGATTCGCGATAGCTTATCAGCTAATATGTTTCGTTTTCCGTCAATATGTTCGAATATAATCTTTACTCCTGTTCCTGTCAAGAAATCTGTAAAAGTTAGCCAACGCACTCTAGAGGGTTTATCTGTTGATTGCTTATTATAGAACTGAATGATCGCTTGACAATCAGTTCTTAATATAAGCTCCTTCTGATCTAAATAGTGAATTTTAAAACTATTTAGAGTATTTATACATGCTGTGATTTCCGCATCAATTGTGGATTTAGGAACGTCAAATTTACCACTTGCATATGCGAAAACCTTTTCTTCTGATACAGAAGACCCTTTAGATGGTCTCCACTTGGCAATACCTCCCCAACCATCAATACATCCATCTGATTCTAAGATTATGTATGATTCGGGATTTGGTAATTCTAGTTCTGGGAGTTTCTGAACTAAACTCTTAATTTTTCTAATAAGATCCCACTCCATTTCAGATAATCTCTTATCTGTATTGGGTGCGGTCTTATTATATAAAGGTCCAAGCATTCGTCCTAAATTTGGGATATAATTTCTAGCATAATTCAAAATTACCAACCATGATCTCAAACCTTTTTTTCTTTTAATTCTTTATCAGGAAAATTTGCTAATTTTTTTACAATATGTTCCTGAAGTTTAATTTTTCTGTTTCCTAAGACAACTCCTAGGAATTCAATTTCTGGTACCCCTATCACCATTTTATTTTTTGATAGGATTAATCCATTCTTTTCACAAATATTAAAGAATATTTGTAAATGCTTAATATGCTGTTGTGGTGTTTCAGAAAATACAAGGATGTCATCCATGTATACCGCAATAAATTCTTCTGTACCTTTAAAACAATTATCCATTTTTCGTTGGAAAATTGCAGGGGCATTTTTTAACCCAAATGGCATAACAAGCCATTCAAATAATCCTTGTGGTACTATGAATGTTGTCCATGGTATTGACTCTTCTGCCATGGCCACCTGGTGAAATCCTCAAATGTTTTCCATCAGTGATTTTTATAATCACATAAGAATTATTATAAAAACCAAGGGGTATGAATGGATTGGAGGAGAATCAAATCTTCTAATCACTAGATCAATAGTAGCCAGGTTAACTAATACTGGTTAAGCAGCATTTCGATATAATATTCAAAATATCACAGAATATTTGGCAAGTAAAGGAGTTAAGGCTATTCCTGGAAAGTCTTACTCATCAGAATATCTTGATGGTGAAAGATGGACCATCAGAAGAGAAGATCAAGCTGAATCATCAAGAATTCCTGAATCAGCTAATATCTGGGAAAATAGTGATGATTCCACAGCAATTAGATTTAGTAGCTATGGTAGTAGACGAAAACAACCTACCACAGAAGAACATGAAGATAATGATGAGGCTGAAATAGCCCTAGTTTTCTTAGAACAAAACAGATTTATTGGTAAACCCAATAATACAGAAGAAAATTGGGATAACCTTGGACCAGATGGAAGATATTATGTGAAATATGATCCACCCTCTTGGTCTCATAACCCAACAGCAAATATAGTTGTTATGGGATGGGATGAAAATCCTGAACCACATAATGACCCAGAAATTGATGAAATGCCTTATTATATTGAAAAATGCGGCATTACAAAAGAACAAGAAGATGATCCTATAGTTTGTATGGCTATAGAAGATCCAGAAGAAAGTGATGATGAACTCCCTTATAATTGGGAGATAATATCAGAAGAAAATTAGGATATTGAATATCCACAGGATAAAGAATTAGTACTAGCCGCAGTAGATGAAATGGAATACCCAAAGCTGGCAGAACTAGTCAAGGATATTGGATTAATGGCATCAACCTCAGCTGTTACTTCAGCATATAATCCACCTACGGATTATTCTATGACACCGCCACAATATCCACCAGCAAGAAACCCAACAACATTGGAAGTTCCAATGATCCAAGAAAGAATTAAAGCAATTTATGGAAAGAAACATACGGATCAAGGAATGTGGACACTTCCTCCAGCATATATACAACAAGGGGAATGTTGGTACTCCCAGATGATATTGGAAAATATGAAGATGTGATTACACGATGGGAATCCATCAATACTAATATCATCAACAGAATGACATGGACGAATAACCAAGCAAAGGTTACATTTGTAGAAAATCTCCTTGGAGAAACAGAAAAGAGAACATTTCAACAATGGAGAATGACATATTCTCAAGAATATGAAACCTTATTAGGTATGGCAGATGATATACAAAATGTATTATCCCAAGTTAGACGGATAATTACATTAGAAGATCCATCTGCAGGAACTACTACTGAACAAGAACGAGCATATACAGATCTTGAGCGAATTACATGTTCAAACATAAAGGATATATTTTCCTTTATGAATGAATATAAGTATTTAGCTGCAAGAACAGGAAGGATGTTCATATCATTAGAACTTTCAGAAAAGTTCTTCAGAAAATTACCATCATTATATGGAAAAGAAATAGAACAAGCATTTCAGCAGAAGCATCCTGGTAATATTATTGGAGTATTACCCAGAATACATTTTACATATCAATATCTTTCTGAGATATGTAAAAAGGATGCAATGCAACGAGGTCTTAAAGATCTCAGTTTCTGTGATGAGTGCTGATCTCCATTCATCAGATGGTTCTATAACTAGAATTCGTTCTTCCGAATAATGTTGGAAAACAAGATGTCTAGCTTCAGACCAAGTGCAAATGGACCCCTGACTTGCTTCCTGATTTGCTTTGCTATTTTGCTATTCACGTTTTGGATCGTTGATTGGATGTCTAACAATCTATAAAGATTGGGAGTATAGACAAAAGCTCAAGAAGTCTTTATTATAAAACTGAAAGGTTTACAAGGATAAGCAAGAGAAAGAGTTTTCCGAGGATTTGTGTTCTGCGGAATACTCTTTTGTAACCCTCTATATATAACAAATGAAAAGGAAGAGATTGATTAACACCGGGTGCACATTGGGCCCCATTGTCATGTTTTTCAAGATTCCTTATCATTTTGTCTACCACTAACTTAATTTACACGCGTAAAGGTAAAGCTAAAACTACTTTTGTTGACAAGGTGCTGTCAACTTTTATTTTACGCATAATGCTGGTGGTGGGTTACCACTCTTTTTCTTTTTATCGTTTGCCAGATTCCTTACGATAATTATCTTCTGGTGAATGCAATAATTTGCATTTATGCTGGTGGATGATACGTAAGCGCATTCGTCATCCTTCATAATTGTAATCCGAGTCACTGTTTATCGTTAATGACGCGGATTTCTAGAAGCAGTAGAGCTAACAGGTGAATCCGGAACAGGCTCCATACTGGCTTCCCTGTATTCTTCTTGTTTGGCTTCTAATTGAAGAACTAAATCCTCAATTTCACTGGCCATTTCTGAGATCTGATCATTCAGACTAGAAATTTCTTTCTGAAGGACTTCCACTAGTGGTCCATCCCTTGGTTCTTCTTCTATAAAAACATTGGAATGACGCTCCGCATATTCCCAGATATAATTGAATGCTTCATTAAAGGAATAAAATCCTTTCCAGAAACATTTTCGTCCACTTCCTTTTTCCTGCATCAAAGATGAATATTTGGAAAATATAAAATTCTCACCATTTTCTTTGATTAGGCCGTAATAGGAATAATTCTTTCCGAGCGGTGGCTCCATGATCTTATAGAAATAATGCTGTAGTGCGCAACACACATTTAACTTCTGGGTTCTTGTTGATGCTTTCCAGATTGCATCCAATAGACACCGTTGTTGTTCATCTATAGGTAGACCAGAAAGAGGTCTAAACTTTGATGGATCTTCCTTATCGAGAATTGGTAGTTCTGTTTTTCCAAACCTACAAAATCTCTTCTGTTCTGGAGGAGTTGATTCATCTCCTTTTCTTTTCTGGCGGCGTTCTAATTCTCGAATTCGCCTATCCATAAGATCGGTTAAGGAAAGATATTTTCCAGAACCTTCTCCAGTAGTTTTTCTGGAGGTTTGGAAATTCTTCCTGTATTCTCGTGCGTCTCTTGGATTTCTTGAAGTACCGCTGGTAACTTCATCAGAATTTGCTGGTGCTTTTCCTCTGGAAGCCATTTTTCTATTGCGAGAAGAGAAACAATTCTAGAGAGATGATCTGCTAATATATTTTTCTTCCCATCAATATGCTCAAAGTTTACTTTTATACCGGTTCCAGTAAGGTAGTCGGTAAAAGTAAGCCATCTAATCCGGGAGGGTTTGTCTGCAGCCTGTTTATTGTAGAATTGGATAATAGCCTGACAATCCGTCCGTAGAATTATTTCTTTCTGATCTAAATAGTGTATTTTAAAACTATTTAGAGTATTGATGCATGCTGTGATCTCCGCATCAATGGTGGATTTTGGAGATTCAAACTTACCACTGGCATAGGCAAATATTTTTTCTTCATTAATGGAAGATCCTTTATGAGGTTTCCATTTTGCCACGCCTCCCCATCCATCAATACATCCATCTGATTCCAATATGATGTATGATTGCATAGGTGGTAAATCTAATGCTGGGAGTTTCTGAACTAAACTCTTAATTTTTTTGATTAAGTCCCACTCCATATTCGTCAATTTCTTATCCGAATTTGGTGCGGTCTTATTATACAATGGTCCAAGCATTCTTCCAAGTTGTGGAATATAATTTCTTGCATAATTTAGTATTCCCAACTATGACCTTAGACCTTTCTTTGTCTGTAATTCCTGTTCAGGAAAATCTGTTAATTTCTTAACAATATGTTCCTGTAACTTGATTTTTCTGTTTCCTAGTACAGCACCTAGGAATTCAATTTCTGTGACTCCAATTACCATTTTATTTTTTGATAATATGAGTCCATTCTGTTCACAAATATTAAAGAATATTTGTAGATGCTGAACATGCTGTTGCGGATTTTCTGAAAATACAAGGATATCATCCATGTATACCGCAATAAATTCTTCCGTTCCCTTAAAGCAATTATCCATTTTTCTTTGGAATATTGCAGGGGCATTCTTTATGTTGGACCCCGAACTTTTGATGAAAAATAGAAATATTAAAATGAATTTAAATGAGAAAAAAATTGGTGAGAAAACTATGAATTTAAGAAAATTTGATGAAATTAAGAAAAATTTATGAAAAATGAATTGTTTAATTTTGAGGACTTTGATATTTGAGTGAACTTATATGGATTATGAGAGGAAAGTGGATGAGTTG
>JANPWT010000009.1:27232029-27252511 GCA_024678245.1 Erythroxylum densum
CAACCAAATAATTTTTGGTTGCAAAATGTATATAATTAGCAACCATTTTACTATGGTTGCTGAGAATTTGGTTGCTGAAACCAAATTTTCTTGTAGTGTTGTGAATGTTCACTCACCTTAAAGCATTTAGGGGATTAGACAATAGGGAGTATTTCTTGGTCAGATCTTGGAGAATTCAAGTTAAATAGGGAATTGTGATAAATGTCTTAGATTTTAATGAAATAGAATTTTAATAACCTTAGGCTTTTAGTGAAATAGAGTTTCAATATTAATACACACCTATAAAAATAGAGTTTCAATGACCTTAAACTTGTGTGAAATAGAGTTTCAATATTACTACTTATCTATAAAAATAGAGTTTCAATGACCTTAAACTTGTGTCGTAACTTTTAGGATTCTATGGTAATAAAGTTTCATTATAATTAAATTTTGTATAGGTAACCCTAATTTATAAATAGTTTAATAATAGTTTTGTAAGGGGAGACTTTAGAAGACTTTAGTAAAAACTTTTGGAGATAACCTTTGAGAGAGGTTCTATAATCTATCATCTTTAACTCATCTTTCTTATAGTAATAGAAGAATTCTATCTCTTTATCTAAATACGTAAGTCATATGGTTTGACCTATGCATATAAATTCTTATGTTCTTTTCTTTTATCTTACTTTTGTTTTACAAAATAATTATTATTAGAGCCTAGGTTATCCTTGTGAATATGTTAAGAGGTCTCTTCATAAGTTTGATATTAAGAATTTTAATAGATTAAATAATTTCACCCTATGGGAGATGAAAATGAGAGTGGTGCTTTTTCATCAAGCATACATAGTAGCATGGAAAGGAGAAGAAAAATTGTTAAAGAACTTAAGGGGTTAAAGAAGCAAGAAATTTTATTGAGGGCATAGAATGAAAACTGTTGAATATAAGAGACAAGGTCTTGAGAGAGGTGCTTGATGAAATAACAAATACTTCATTATGTAAGTACTGGAAGAGGTCAATTACAAATTTTTTATATCAAAAGCAATGTTTGTATACCATAAGCATGCTAAAAATTACATAGAAAAAATATCACATTGATAATTTTAATCAGATCATGTTGGATCTACAAAATGGCAAGGTTAAAATTAAAAATAAGGATCAAGTTATAATCCTTTCAAGTTTTTGCCTTATTTATACGATAATTTTGTTGTTACCATGTTATATGATAGAGATACTATTTTTGTCAATGATGTGAATGATGTCTTGCAGTCTAAGGAATCAAAGAAAAAAATTCTTTTCCATTTATGAATATGTATCAAATTACGATCTAATTATTGGCAAAAATGAATAAGGAAAGGACTTCTAAAAATTAGGTAAGTCATCATTAAAATCAAAGTCTAAAGTTATTTGATGTTTTAATTGTAAAGTTAAAAGGAACTACAAAAGGGACTTTTCACAACAAAATGTTATTGTAATTTAGAAGAGTTGTAATGAAGAGGATGAAAGAGACAATAATATTTTAATGATGAGTAATTTTGATTATACAAACTATTGGATTGGATGATGATGGAGAGCATGTTGTCAAAGCCAACAAATCAGTATAGATCAAGATAAATACATAATTATTATAACATTGGATGTTTGGTATATTTTGAAACTTCAAAAGAATCTGATTTTTATAAGTACTCTTAATAGACAAGGGTATAATTTTTCTTGTGAAGATGGCTAATTAAGGGGGTAAAGGGTGCATTGACTTTAATGAAAGAAAAATTACAACATGACATCTATGTCCTAGTAGAAAAGATCATAATAAGATTGGTGATTGCATCTCAATCTTCAAGGAAGAAGGACAGGATTATGATATGACAAATATGGATGAGTCATTTTAATGAGTAAGAGATAATATAACTTTATAAACGAGCTTACTGAAAGATGTCAAATATGAAAAGGTAGAATTTTGTACATTTTGTTTATTTTATAAAAATTTTAAGGTGACTTTCAGGAAAATCACGTTAAATGAGCAACATATGTTGAGTAAAATATATAGAAAGGATGTGTTAGGGTCAATAATGATCAATACTAGTTTAAAGGTGGTATTAGAATAATTTGGAACAAATATTAAAGGGGTTGAAAATTCTAGTTTGGGGGATAAAACAATGTTAACAAAAATCAGTATGGTATAGCCAAGTATAGAGCAAGAAGGACTATTAGGTAGCTAAAGAGATACAGTTGGGTGGACCTGATCACGGATGCTTTAACCATTAATGATATGAATGGAACTATCTCTGTAGGGACTAAAAAAGGTCAAGAGAAAGATAAATGGATATGAAGAATGTAAGGTTTCATAAGATCATAAAATTAATTATATATGGTTAGATTTTGTTGAAAAATATGCACACCTTAGAGGATGCACTTGACATATTAATAAAGTCATTAGCTGAAAAAAGGTTCAAGCATAGGTTGGACTTTATGAATGTTCGCTTAACCTAAAGCCCTTGAAGGCTTGTACGATAGGAAGTATTTCTTGGTTAAACGATGGAGACTTCAAGTTAAGATAAAGAATTGTAAGATATGTCTTGAACAAGGGTCATTATAGGCCAAGCCCAACCTAAAAATAACTCGAGTCCTAAATGGGCCTTTGATTAATAGCCTAAGCTGGAACTTGATTAGGCTTCAGCAGCCCAAAGCTCAATTGAGCTCGAACTAAGCCCAAATTTTCTTTATTTTTCTAATTTTATATAGTTATTTAATTAAATTTAAAAATTTTAAATTTTTTTATGCTTCAAATTGTGCCAAACTAAACATTCAAGATCGAACCGAGTCCAGAACTGAATTTTTTATTAAAAATTCCAAGCTAGCCTAATATTCAGTCAGACTAAGTAGAATTTGTTAAGTTAGATGCGACAGGGTTAGAACCAAGCTTTAATACCATGCTTAGTCTTGAATTCTAATGAAATAAAATTTCCATAACCTTAGACTTTTGAGATAGATTTTTAATATTATCAGGTATCTATAGAATAGAGTTTTAGCGACTTTAAATTATGTAGAAATAAAACATTAATAACTTAAGAGTTTTTTATGATAAAGTTTTCCTGTAATTATAATTCTTAAAGAAAATTCTAATTTTTGTAAGAGAGAATCTTAGAAGACTCTGGTGAAAATCTTTGGAGAAACTTATCCATTCTCTATATAACATTTTTCTTATAATAATAAAAATGTTCTATTTCTATCGAAGTAAGGCATGTAAATTCACCAAAACACATAAATTTTTGTATTCTTTTCTTTCTTATTGTTTTTTTCCAATAATTAAAAAATCCATCCAGTTCGGCTAGTTCAATATTAAACATTTAAAATATCCTACTTTTCAGTTTGATTTTTAATTTTTCGGTTTAATTTATCTTAATAACCCTTGTTATTAAAAACCAATCAATTTATTAATTAATCTGTCAATTTTTGTAAATTAATAAGTTATTATAAACTAAATAAATCAATTAATTTTCATTTAACAACTTTTTTCAATTTAACTTTAAATTTTCGATAGATAAGGACAACTAATTTCAATCATATTTTAAATTCTTTAATTTTATTTAAACTTTAGTCGGTCTTATGATAGTTTAATTCCGGTCGAACCTTTTAAACCTTAAACCTCTATCCTTATGAGTTTTAACTTTAGGTCCGGTTTTTAAAAAATTAGTTTTTCTCTTACATTACTTGTTTTTATGCGTTTTTTCTTTCTCTTTTTTTTTTTTCTTATATTACTTCTTATTGCGTAGCAGGTACTGGCATAAAACCTTACTGCCAATGCTTCACCGCGAAGCAATTAATGCATTTCAACACAGAATCTGAAGCACAGATCATGGTGGGAAAATGATTACATAACTATGGACAAAAAGCAACCTATAATCTGATGCAAGCCAAGAGAGTCCTTAGCCGAGAAGGTTCCGTACGATAATCTGGCGCATGCCTCTAAATTACATATTTCAAGAATTTATTTAATGATTTGACGATCATTTAAATAATGGATAATAAATTTTTGACATCAAATAAATCAGAACCTTCGACACAAAGTCTTAAAGAATCACACATTCCTAATCCAGCCATATCAGAACATATGTACCTTACGGGCTTCGAGGAAAAGAAATAGCACTGAGGGAAGAATCGGACACGGTTTCAGTTGTGGGAACCACTGCCCTTTGCGAGGCCTTTTGGCTCAATATCCTCTCTTTTTAACCAACTTCTCTTCTTTGTAAGGACTGAATTTGATGCGAGTCCAAAGTCAATGCCACTTTACTGAATGTTGTCTGCTTTTTATAAAAAACTAAAAACAAAACATCTTCGTCTCCACTCCATCCATCCACTTAAAGCTCCCGTTCAATGGCTTTCATGTTCTAGTTATCAAACTGGTGTCTTTATCTCTACTAGCTGAGTATTTGATCTTGATCAATCTCGCCTTGGTCCCTGTTTTAGGAAGAGGAATGAAATACTTTTCAAGTCCAAATTTCCTTCCAAACCAAAGATAGATAGCTCTTGTTGTATCTGTAGTCTCCTTTTACAGCTTCTGTCAAATTAGGTCAAAGTTGGAGCTTTTCTGGCTATGGATAACGAACCGGTCGGATTCAGATTTCATCCAACCGACGAAGAAATCATCGACCATTACCTAAAGCTGAAAATGAATGGTCACGATTCTCTCGTCGATCATGTAATCTCCGAGGTTGATCTCACCCGAGTGGAGCCCTGGGAATTACCAGGTAGGTGCTACCCAATTTATCAAACTTCGTCAAGTTCCTGCTTTTCTTGCCAAACTTTGATCTTAACATATAAATTTCTACTGTGGATGAACTGTAGATCGTTCACTATTGTGGTCAGGGGATCAAGTTTGGTACTTTTATTGTAGACTTGATTACAACAAGTATATGAACAGAAAAAGAGCCAACAGGACAACCAATTGTGGATTCTGGAAAGTCACTGGGAAAATTCGTGATGTGAAAGCTAAACGCTCAGGGGAGGTGATAGGGACAAAGAGGACTTTGGTTTTCCATATAAAAGAAGGGCGTGATTGTAAACCTACGAGGACCGACTGGGTCATTCACGAGTACCAGTCTAAAACTACACTTCCAGACCAGGTTGGTGTCTGAAGCTACCATCTGACCGCAATTGAACTGGGAATGTAATGTTTTGTTTCATTTACGATTGGATTCTTCTGTCATATTCTGGCCTCGCTTTTCTGTTACCCGTTTCAGTTGTTTTGTTTAGAAATTAAATGCTTTTCAGAATGTCAAGTTCTCTTATCACATTTTCTTTAACTTTGGCCAGAGAGCTTTTGTTCTCTGCAAGTTGAAGGACAAAGCGTATTCACAGAATGAAAGTTCACTGCTTGAGGAACGTGAACCTAGTTGCTTTTTATGGTCTGATTTTGATAATCTAATAGCAGAGCATGGAAATCTTGAGGTGAGACACAGCTTACCTCCTGTTTAGTTTTGCGTTATGCTTGCTTCGAGCTGATGGGTATCGTGTTGATGATTTTTATTTCAGGGTATTTGCCTTGATGATCTCTTAGCATCACCAAACAGTGGCTTAGGTAGTGACCCTCAAGTTTACACCAATGAGGAGGAATGGGCAGATTCAATGGTTGTTGAACCAGGTGATTACTACGATGAACGAATTCTGGGAATGAATCCATCTGGTTCCAGGATTTACAAACATGAGCATCAAGCGGGCTACCAACACATTGCAGGAGAGGAGGAAGTTTCTTCCCGAAGAATTCAATTGCAAGGGGAAACATCCGTCGCAGTGCGTGAAAAGGTAAAGAACTTGAGCTGCAACTTTCCAGGCCAAGGAACCATCTGCACGTATCCATTTATTTAAACTTCCAAGTGATTTCGTTTTACAGGCTAGAGATGCTACAAGGGATGATGCTGCAGTTGAGCTTACTCCTAAGAGAAGCTCTGTGGTGGCTCCAAAACAGGACAGGGAAATGGCTAGAGTTATCACTGCAAAACCAACTATAAAGTTGCGATCAAATAGGTCACCTGGCGATGATAGGAAGAGTGTATACATTCGTTTTGAAACTCCTAAATCAGGCCATGAACAAAGTCCACCATCAGTGTACATTGTAAATGTTGTGGTTGGCCTCGTATTGTTTATAATCATTCTCTGGGAAATGCTGACATTTTAGCCACCCTCTTTCCTGGGTATTGGTTTTTTGCCGTCTGATCGCTCGCAGAAGAAGACCTGTAAGGGAATAAGGTAGGGTAGAAATGGACAAGTTTGCAGTCTCTAGTCATATGGTCTAAAAGTGTTCCAGCCCTGGTTAATAGAAAATTTATGGCCTTCACTTTTACTTCTGTTGTGCTTTTTAATTTTTGTTTTTAATTTTTAAAAACAAAAGTAAAAATAAAAAAACAAGCGAAATCATATTTTCAAATTACTTCATTCATTGAAGATCCTAATTTCTGAGTCTAGATCTCTTGTATAATATTATAGTGTCTTATTATATCTAATAAATCTCAGTCGTTTATTTATATGGGTCTTATGTGAGTCTCGCATAGGTTCCGTAAAATAAATAATTGAGATTTCATTAGATAGAATAAGACATAATAATATTAGACCGAAGATCTTTATTCCTAATTTCGGCTCATGGATTGCTTTAATGACTGGCATTGTGTCAGGTAATTTGTTTTCCCTGAACACTATGACGGTTTGTAGATTGAGGCACTCAAGCTTGTAATATCCAAGTGATCTAAGCCGGAGCACCTGAATGGCATGCAACTTTACTGAATCTGCACATAAACAGGCGCTGTTGTAATGATCCATGGTAGAATCATTAATTTCCACAAACACATTCAGCGTTACCAATAACATTAAACCTAACGTCGAGACTCATGAAATTCACAATATACTCCAGTTCCTTAAATCTCTCGTTCTGTCTTCTACAATTGTTCTGTAAAATTTTTTTCTAAGCCCTGATCTTGATCTTGCAAGCCCCCCAAGTTTAGGCCTCATTTCTCCTGGACTTATATATATTTCAAGCCCATGGACTAAGTGCTGTTGTGAAAATTTTGACCCATGACGAATAATACCGACCCAAAAATTAACATTTCAATTGATTTTACCATTAGCTTATTAGGTAGCAGCCTTTAAAAAAAATTAATTGCCAAAATTAATATATCAAGTTGAAATAAATTGCCCCTCAAACATGGTAACATAAAAGGTGGCCATTTGGGAAGTTTTAATTATTAAATTTGGTCACAAAGGAAAAAGAAAAGCTAGCTTTTGAAACTATAAAAGATTTGAACACAATTTTACCTTAAAACTTATTTTAACCAGCATTCAGATGAATTATTAGTCCATTAATCATGTTAATGCTGAGAAAAATAAATATCTAAAATATATTATTCATAAGTTATTACAAAATTTTATTTAATAAATGTTGAAATATAAAGGATGGGAGTTTGTCCCATATTGCAGAAAGAGATGAAAGAAGAATAATATATAAGTCTAGTGGGCTACTTCACCTATCACCAATTAGTTTTAGGATGGGATCTCACTTAAACTTGTATATGGTCTAACTTTCCTTTACGTATGGGCCCGTAGATCCATTGTAAATTCTAACAATAAACACTTGGAAGTAATAATTAAAAATTCTGTCATTAGAAAATTTGAGCTCAATGAATTAAAAACATTAACCCAATGGAATTTCCATTATAATATATTGTAATACCTTCTATATTTATGTCCATATAAAGTTATGTGACAAGCAAATCTTAGTTATATGGACCTAATTCTCGACCTTAAAACTTTCCAAGCCAAACCATGAGAAGTGGAGGCGAAAAGATATTAGGGTATGTTGGTTGGCGAGGGTCTTTCAGTAGCCTACGTAAATGCCATACTATTTCAGTCCCAACAGTTTGATCCTGGATGGATTTCAATGGCATCACTACCCCATCTTGACAGAGAAAGGAATAGGATTTTAATGGTTACTATAAATTCCCCCTTCATCTTTTCCATTTAGCATGAGAAAGCAACAGTGCATGTGTTGATATACACAGTTGGGGAAGCCGTATACAGCCAGAGAAAGGAAAGGCATGCGCGTTCCATTTAATGCCCATTTACCCACAACCAAAGAAGAGAAAAAGGACGACGTAGTGGTCCATGCAAATTTATCACACCTTCGTCCTATTCAATCGCTCATTCAACTTAGTTTTCAACCGTGTTTACAATTTGCATGTATCTTTGTTTTCTTTTTTCTTTCAATTTTCATGAGATCTCCATAAAAGGACAAGTTATCTTATCATACAAAAAAGGTTTTCTTTACCTAAAACTCATGTGCCCTTCTTTATCACCTCATCAATTTCACCTATTGAGCCTAAACCTAACTAGCTATACTCTTCCTTTCTCTATAGCCTGCTGACTATTCTATGCCTCGTCCTCAATCTTTAGGCCAATAATTGGACCAAGCTGTCGTGTTTAATATACTTTATAACATAATTATTGCTCCTTTTCATCGAATCTTCATAAAACGCTTGTGCATGTTACCTATCTTTTGTGATAAGCTGATATTTCTTGCTATGGATATTTGTTTTAACCGCAGTACTCAAATGGGCATTAATTATTTTATATGTGAAATGATCTAGAGTCGAAAAGAAAAGAAAAAACTGAATTTACTACTTATACCTTAAATCCTTTGATACAATTAGGAATTGGGAGTTTGATAAATTCCAACGAATCGATGCTCTTTCACACGATCTTACAAGATTGTTCAACTCGGGTGCATTCTAGTTTTGTGAATCATCTAATAATGTTCTTAATTATTTGACGAATAGTTCATGATATATAGTTGCTCAATACTTTTACGACAAGAAAACCACCGTACAAATCATTATTCATTAAGAAATGGGCTCATTAAATTCCAGGAAACTCTCTGTTATTTTTCCTTGCAAATTCCAGGCTAAGAGTTTCAGAAGAAAATTTCAGGGTTACCAGAGTTTCTGCAGGTGTTTCCATATATAATACAGTAAAATTTTCTACAGTTGCATGGTACTGTAGCCCCATGTCTGGACATCTACGAGCAATTGGACTATAAAATAAGGAAGGAATCGTAATCTCATAGCATGCGCATCTGCTCCTAATCATGTCATTCTTCTTCTTTGGCCTCTTTCACCCTCTCTGTACCTCTCCGTTATACACTGACACATCCACATTGTGCAATACATAGTTTTGCAGAAGAAAGGGATAGGTGGGTGTATGTAAGCCTCAAGCCGTCAGGCTACGACTAAGTGTATGCAATCAAATATTTAATGATGCATTCTTTGATTAGACATAAGAAGTATATGCTGCTTGAACTTGTTCTGAATTGGACGAGTGGTACAAGAGAAAGAAAGAGTAGAAAAGAAAGGTACCGGTTTAAGATCGACCTAATTTCTTGTTCACTAAACTGATGGAATCTTAGATATAGACCTAATATACCAATTGATTTGTTCGTGGACTGTCACAACAGGTACGTGTGATGTCTATGTCCATATTTACTCTCCTGATGAGCACACACAAAGGCTTGGTTGATGAGCAGTTCCGACACCTTATGCATTGTCATGTTTCCTGATGATTGAGTTTGGGACTGCATTATTACAATCAAACAGAAGAAAAGGATAAAGATAAATTGTTAATTGATATTGAAACATCTGACCTATTTCCATTCAGGGAAAAAAAATGAAGGAAATAGCTGTCGAAATATAGATGAATTATGGAGTTAAACCCCATGTGTGTATATATATGTAATTAAACTATATATGCATTTCACTAGTTCTGAGTACAAGCAGGTTATAAGCTGAAAGGGATCGTGATGTTATTAGGTAAATGATCATCATATGCTCTGTAAGAGACAACTTTCCTGAGAGTCCCTCATCACGAAGGGTACATAGTCACACTCCATGACAAATGGCTTATGCAATGGTACATATATCATGCACCATAACAAACTCCATTTCAACATGGATCCCGTAATGATGCTTGCAACCCAGTGTATAGCGTAAGAAATACTTCCAACTCCCCTAATCTATATGGTACAAGTAATGTTAGTCTTCTTTCTTGCTCGTTCAAATTATCAAGAATAGAGTATTATTTGACAAAGAATAGTTAGATCTCCTTTTGGCATTAATTGATTTCGTTTTTAGAAGGACAAAGTAGTAAAAGATTAGGTTTTGACTTCATATAATTTGATACTTTATCAAATAATTTATGTTTATCAAACTCCACTTTAATCAAGAATGCGTTTCCTGAAAAAGCTTATATATAATACGTTACATACATTCTAACCTAATCATTTAAGAAGGGCTGGTCGTAGCTAGTAAGTAGTTTTCGACATAAGAACGAACTTTGCTGTTTTGGGTGCGGAGAGGTTGGACCAAAAGGCACCACAGACTTAGGTTATAAAGACTAAGAGATTTCAAGCAGGGATTCTACAACCAACCTACTTTAATCATTCAGTTTACATTACTTAAAACATTATTTGTGGAAGTGTTTCCTTATAAGGAAGTGTCAACTTTGAACAATAATGACGTTGCTTTCTGCTTCAATAGCCACCAATTTACGTCTCAAAGAAATTCATATCAACTGCCAACATAGAGATAAGGAAGTATAAGTACAATATCTTAGCGTAAATCACTTTCCAATCAGAACCAACTTATGTTCTTATGTCTTTGCCATCATGAACTACCCTATTCAGTTTCAGCTTGCTGTATGATAAGATAACTGATGTAAATAGGCTTAAGTCCATTCCTTCTTGTACTGAAGTTAGATTACAAATCAAAAACAGAAGAGCTATCAACTAGCTACTTAGAGACTGTAATGTTAATCCTATTGGAAGTTTTATAAGCCAAAAAAGTAAAGTTACAAAGTGCGTGTGGAAGGGAAATGCAGATCCATGAAGGTTTTTGAGGTAAACTCGCTTTCAGATGTTTCCATCGAGCTCAGGGAGTTGGATAATCGACGCAAAAAATTTTTCATTAATATTCAATAGTTCTGAGAGAGTGAACTTGCACATTTCTCTCAGAATGAAATCGGAATAAATCGAATATTTAATATTATTTGTGGAACAC
This sequence comes from Erythroxylum densum, assembly GCA_024678245.1. Lineage (NCBI taxonomy): Eukaryota > Viridiplantae > Streptophyta > Magnoliopsida > Malpighiales > Erythroxylaceae > Erythroxylum > Erythroxylum densum. The sequence continues at coordinate 27,243,096 of JANPWT010000009.1, forward strand.
ATTCTAAGAAAGAAAGAAAAGCTAAGATTTATAGCTGAAATTGACATACCGTTCAAAAGCAGACATTGAGGAATATTGGAAGCTGGTTTTCATTTCAATTTGGTGGATACTGCAGAGAAAATTGACTTCTGAGTTTCTTCTTGAGATGTGCAGATTTCTGATGGAATGGAAAAGATGTTCGATCCAAATTTGACTGCAAAGGTAGGACGGAAAGATGTATTTGATCAGAAAATCAGCACCTTGGACAAAGATGCTACGCTAAAAGATTAAAAGAGTCTTCAGGGAAGAATGTAGCTTTTTTGTTGTTGTTTTTATTGGAGTTGGAAACTAACAAAAGTTGAAGAACCATTCCTGCATTTTCTATTGCCGATTGCATAATATCCTTATGTAAATCAAATTCCTGATTTGAACTAAAATTAAGTTAATGTACATAAGCAGCTTCCTGCTTGTACATGTCAAGATTAAGAGAAAATTTCAATTAGGAGATAAGTTTCGCTTCAATCATTTTCTGGAAATTCTACCCATAGATTAAGATCCGATGCCATTTTGGTGCCAAACTTTCAATGGCAGACCACAGATTCAATAATTGACTGTACAAAACTGTGAAGTATGAGCCGAAACTTTTGCAAACTAGAGGTAAGAAGGGATCTTGTACTCTTAATTCTGCAGCGTAAGTTAAATCTTATAAAGAAAAGCCAATGCTACGCAGTTCTGATGAGTACAGTAACCAAGGTCTCATTTCCTGAGGATCCAAAAGACTTGGCCTTTAACCGTAATGTAAAGATCAAAAGATAAGTCACCTTGATCATACCACTTTACAAATCTGAACTGGAATTCAATCTCGGGATAGCTTCATTTAAGGAACCTCACTTTTAACAAGGAAGGACAATTTCTGTGTGCAGTAGAAGGATGAAGGTTGGTTTGGCTGTGAAGAGAAAACAAATATATATAAACAAATAGCTTACATATCAAGAATATACAAAAGGCCAACCAAGTTTATGAGAACTAGAAAATTTGTTAGGAATAAAGTTGAAACAGTAAGGATACAGAAGCTACCTTTTACAGCGCTGCAACTTCCTGCACAAAACCTGCAATCCAACTTAACTAAGCAGTAGGAAGAGCCTTAACCCAATAAGGTAATAGAACAAAAGAAAGATAAAAAGGAGGAACTTTTGCAGTGTCCCATTAGCCAGTGACATGTACCCTATAAGTTGTCAGATATATAGAGCGAGAGAGAGAGAGAATGTATAGTCTATGTCCAAAGAGGAACAGATATAACCCAAACAAACTGGGAAGAGCTCATCGCATAAATACAGTTATAATTGGGGAAGCAAGAAAAGAAAGCGCTATTGAAAGCAATTGTATATATATTAATAATCATCACGATATTCATCTGTATATATATGGCGTTATACACAGTTAAAAGGGTCTTTTCAGCTCAACATGTTCTATCTTTTTGCTCTCTATTCAAGTCTTTACAAACCCCCCCAATAGCCTTCGCCTATTGACTTGCTATAGTACTACTTTCAAAGAAGTTAAATAAATGAAGAAGACTCATCAAAAAGATAATTAGCTTAACCAATATATCTCATGAAACCATCTTTGTCCTAATCGAATTCATCAGTACCCAGCGCAAAAAACTAAATGTGGAGTAATAAAGATTGTCTTCTTTCTTATTCTTCACTGCTTGGTGTGTTTGATGATCAAAGATCCAAATCAAAAGACGAAGTCTTTCCTTTCTTATGAAGCTCAGCTTGCATTGTTGGAGTTGGGGCGGTAGTGGGTACTCTTGATTGGAGAAGTGGGAGAGATGAGGAAGCCAAATGGGGAGAGAACAAAGCCGCTGTGCCATGAGCAATGTTACTAGGAGTATTTACCGAGGATGAGGACGAATCATCTGCTATAGGACATTCCATGTTTACGCCGAACAACCTGAACCTCTTCCCCACAGTTTTGCCATGGACAACGGGAACTGAATCAATCATCATAGGCATCCGTTGGCATCCTTGTTGCTGATGATTCATTGCCTCAATTTGGTGTGGCCCTGGTGGCCTCAAGTAGTACTGGGCTGCATTGGCATAACCAGTTGCGAGTTGATGATGATTGTGGTAATGGTAAGGCTGAATAGTATTGAAGTTCAGATGATGCAATCGTTGTTGTTGATGGTGTTCATAGGGTCGTGACGGTATCGATAAAGACTGAGGCATGGGGTAAAGCCTGCCCCACCTCATCGACTGTGGCAAGTGTAGCTGATGTTGGAGCTCTAAATGCGAGTACGACGTGGGATCTGGTGCATTTGGCCTGCGTCTCCAGTCTATGTACAGAAGATGCCGTCCTGACTCACCAACTCCTCTCTGAAATGACACAATATCGCCGGCATCGAGCTTCTTCTCCTTCACAAAGCGACTCCACCCTTTAGTCATCACATAGCTTTGACTACTATTCCAATAAGAGTAGCGAAACCTCCAAGACTTGCCGCTTCGATCCTCGAAGCTCAAGAGGAGGCCTTTCTCGCTCGATGTGGAGTCTAAAGGGAAGTACTTTTCAGCGTGCTGTTTTGGTATCACAAGACGGTTTAGCTTGCCTACATCGCTTGGAGTCACAACTTTGTCAAACATATGCTCTTTATCTACAGATCTACTACTCGTACCAGCTGCTCCACTAGTTTCAGATTCATTACTATTGCTCCCCAGCGACAAGTCCGTGATCTCCATCTGCTTGTCGAAATTGAAGTTTGGTTCTTGGTTCTTGTAATCATGTTGTGGTTCAGATGAGCTAAGCCATGGTTTTTGTTGCTGTGGCAGAAAAATTTTGTACTGGGTTGAAGAAGACGGGGAGTTTGGAGATGGAAAAGGAAGCTTACTTGTCATCACTGCTTCTTCTTCCTCCTCTTCTTCTTCCTCTTGTAATTCCTCTTTATCACGATACCCTCTTCGTTCTTCACCAAAGTTCATGATTGCCCACCTCAATTTCGAGCTTTCTGGCTACTGTGGACCTTGGAGAACAAAAACCCGCCAGAATAAAACGATGATATAAAGAATAAGGAAAAAACAATTGGAAGGTGGGAAAGAACCCAACTTTTTACATATTGAAGTGAAAAACTATAACAAGTCCTCACCTGAAAGGATTTGTTTGGTATGAAACTTTGTTTTTTTTTGGTTCTTCAAGATCTGTGAGGCCACAAGAGAAGCAAAAGGAAGCTATCTTAGTACTACAAACCAAACGGTCGGTGCCTTCTTCTTTGACCAAGAGGATGTCATTGTAAACCCTAAAAGACAAGCCACAGACAATTCAATACATGAACATAAGTTATTCTTGTAATTGCTGACCTAGGCAAACAGAGAGGGAGACGGAGAGGGGGAGAGAAGGGTATTTCCCAGGTTGCTTCTCTCGTCCTCGAAGCTTTTCTTCACAAGTGAAGCAAGATTATATATATTTTTCTTTTTGTTGCTCTTTCGGTTCTTTAGGAATGACACATGACCATGAGATAGAGAAATGGGAGTGTAAGAGAGAAAAGAGTTATACGTAGGGGCCCATGAATGATCTGGTTCGACTCATGTGAGCATGTCCTTTTAATTATTTTCGGGTTAAAACTCTCCCCCATGTATATATCTTCCCACTATGACCCAACCAAGCAATGACCAGTTGGTCTTTAGAGTAATAATCTTGTAGTTAAATTTTCCTTCCAAGACACATGCATCATTTCTTCTAGTTTTTTATTTTTTCCCCAATCTTCTTATTAGTCTAGTTGGCGAAAGAAAGGGACAGAGAGGTAGAGAGAGCATGCTCAGTTAGGTTCTGAGTTTTGACTTTGGTACCATTGATTATTTGCTCTGGTCCTGAGTAGTAAGAGAAAAGTCTATTTTCTCGTCCTAATCTCAGTGGGAATATAGATAAAGATTCCTTTAATTATATCATCTCTCTATCAATAATCATATTTATAATTAGTAAAGCATCCAACTTGAAATCCAGCAATATCCCTTTTAAGAAGGTTGATGAGCAACTCATTAGATATGTTAAATCTAATATAATTATAAAAATATATATAAACACAATCACCATAAGGAATTCAAATTGTAATGTGTATTTATTATAATAGTATTACAAGGATTGCAGTCCGAAATTAAAACCCTGATTCATCTAAGAAACAATGACTCATCAGGCTTGATTTCTGCCTTATATGCACCTAAATGTTGACTCTTTTAGAGTCCAATAGAAGTTATATGGCTCGCGGTTCTATATATCCATAGTGTAAGACAATGAGTCTCCACAAGCAAGCAACAAACTATGACCTTAAAAGGGTAATTAGATATGCTTGATTAGTTGCTTATCCTCCTTCAATTCAGCAAAAGCTAGTGATTAGGTTCTCTTCCTCGAGAGCGACAAAGTAAATGACCATGGAAAGGCCAATCAGAAGAAAATAAACGCTTTGCCAATGTACGCAACTAGAGCATACAATTGCAATCCATTGTATAGTTGTATACAGTTGACTTGAGTTGTTGATGTTGGAATAGAAAACTACACTCGGATACCAATTTAAAAAGAAAGATCAAAGAAGAAAAATTTTCTTGGTTTTGGGGATTGAAATGGGTACGGATCGAACATGTGGTTGAATAAGTCGTGCCAAAATTTCCAAGGTGATTACTCAAGTATTTTATGCATGTTTCAGATAATTCCAAGCTTTCTAACTATGGAAACGTGTATGTTAAGTATTTTCTTAATTAACCGAGTACAAGTTGAATGTAAACGTACAATTGATTAGGGGCAGATGCTTTATAAAACATTATTGCAATTAATTAGCCCTCGATCGGCTTAAAACTAGCTAGAAAGTTGCCCCACATCAAACAAGAATGTAAATAATTTAAATTTTATGGTCTTGGAAAACGATTAAGGCTGTTGTATCTCGGATAACATAGTTTAATCCAACTTCTTAAGTCTTTTTATAAATTGCAAAGTGCAAAGACATTGTTGAAGTCCCTTTATTTTTGTATAGGAAAACCATTAAGTCTTTGTCTTCAAACAATATACACAATTAGGTAATAAACAACTGGCCTGATATATACCCCCCTGGTAAGTGCGAACCCGGCCGTATGAGTTGCAGATATCACTCAAGCATCTAAAAGGTTAATTGAATTTTGATATAAAGTAGACTGAGCACGTGATTAATTATGTTTCTTCGCATTTAAATTTGTTGTACATGATAAATATAAGACTAGTCACCGGTAGGTGGATAAGCGTATTGGATGAGGAGGTGGTCCTGTTTCATCTCCACTTTATGAATTTTGACAGAACCCTCAGGCGCCATATTGTTCTGTTGTACTGATGGATAATGACAATGAGAAAGTTTGATGATCATAATCTAGATAGGAGATTGTCTTTGACCAGCTGCATTCTGAAGATTTTCTAATGAATGAGTATGGAAGGAACTGTAGTAGTAATTAAGAAATTACAGAAAACTGAGAAGCCTAAATTTCAAACTTAATACAAATATTAAGCTTCAACTTGCCTTGAAAATGACCAAGGAATTATAACAGAGTTGCATATTTTCTGCAAGTAGTTTTATTATTATCTCTTCTGGTTCTGAAGATGTATGTATGAAGGCATAGGAAAGAGGTGCTCCGTAGGGAATCTCGCTTCACCTTTTGCGAACTTCTGATTCCTTTTGAAGTCATTTGCTACGGGACTTTTATTAGTGGGGTCCAAAAATCTATGATGCTAGTACTATAAACTGAGACGTGATCCAAAGGAGATTTAATAACGATGCTTTTCCATTAATTCTTTTGGGAGAAAAGAGAAAAGGATGATGGGTCGGTGAAGATAAACGTACGAGAGTTCCATTTGTTCTCAATTCCTAATAGCAATCCTTTTTCTTCCTTGAACACCAAACACAATCACATATAAGCATTAATTAAGCATGTGAAACACGTTAAAGATTATATAGGCAGAGCCAGAAATGATAGTTTGAAGATTGAGTTAATCTGTCACATTATATTATATTATATATGGTTATAATGACAATTATGTAACATGTAATTAAAATCTTTTCAATGCTTCCACTATTAAATAGGACCAACAAATTAAATTGAGATTTTGCAATTGAGTGGTATGCTTAAAAAATAAACACTAAAATGAAGATAATCATGAACTAATCCAAATTTATTACATACAAAAAAAAAGGAATTTTTGTATCAGAACAGTACTCTAACTTCAGACCAACTCAATAATAACGTTTGTTCAGATTTTTTTAATAAAATACATATATTATTTTTATATAATTTTGCATATTCTATTTTTTTTTAATGAAATTGAGATGTCCACTTTTCTTATAAATTTTCACAATCTTTTCTCTTTAAAATTTTCATGTCCTTATCAAAATTTCAATTTACAATTTAAAATATTTTCTTCTTTTTTTTGTGTAAAGTCAAATAAAAAATTTAACCACCTCTTATTCGCAACTAGTAAAATTACAATTATTACCATTTTTATAAAAATTTATAAAATTTTTATCTCTTTTAATGTAAGATTGTGATATTCACCTTTTATATAAAATTTTATATATTTAACATAGTGTAGGTATTAGCAATAATATATGTGATTATACACAATGAGTGATATCATGTAATTATCGAGATATTAAAACAACAACACTTACTATAATTCTTGTTCATATGCAAATTTAGAAAAGTTCATAATTTATCAATATATTAAGTCTAAGTTTAAAAATTCACATCCGCCGTAACTTAAAAAGTGTCAATCCTGTCGTTTTCGTCGCTAGATTTAATTTCCACTTATCCTTCACATATAACACGTAGACCTCTTTTTTGTTTTTTTTTCTAAGGTCATATACTTTTTAAGGTACATAGACGACAACATGAACCTTCATAGCAAGATCCTAAGCTTATGAAGCCTACGAGAAAATACCAATCGTAGAAGAACTTACGATGTTGACAGAAGTCCTTTAATTACTAACATACATCACTATTTTTCAGCTGAAATTATACCGAAAAATGAGGCTCTGGAAAGCATACTATATTCATATTGCATAGATTCCTAGTCCACTTGCCACTAATTAAACCCATAGGCCCTACTTGATGTTGCACCTTTAAGGTGTCTTAATCTCTTTCTAAAGGATCAGTCGGAGCGGCGCTGTTTCTTCTGACTCATTTAAAACCATGTATACTTTCTCCCTTTATTCTAAAAAAAAAAGGCGTAGGGTAATTATAATCGTTACATTAAACTAGAACCATATTCTTATTGCACTAATTCTCGTGAATGTGGGAAAATGTAAATCAGAACATATTTAAACACCGTTTTCTTGTAACTTCTTTTTTCCTTCTTTCCCCTGTCATTTACAACAGCAATCGTACTAGCACAAAATGACACCCTGCATGAGAGGTTTGGTCGCTTGCGTATCTGGTCATTGGTTGTTTTTTAGCTACAGATTCATGCGAAATGCTGACACAGAACTAAAACAGGAGCAAAATTGTAAAGAGAACTTACCATTCAGTTGAAGGATAAGGGGAGAATGAGAAGGGCATCACGAGATAGATCACAAGAGAAATGGAATTGGTAGAATGCCAAAACTGCAAAAGCCAGCTCAACAAAGTACTGTTTCTTTAATATAACCCTTCTGAATCACTTTATACTTGCTAACCATGTGAAAATGTGACTATGGTACAGCAACGTAACTTAACAACTCAGATAATTAATAAATATGGTAATTATGGGCTATACACAAGCTAGTTGGTAACAGTTACTAAGAATTTCCGAGTACATATCATGAGTTAACATCAAACTCCAGAGAATGGGTAGTAGTGTATGTATGTATGAGTTGTGAGGGTGTGATTGCTACCCTTTTAGACCCAGATATAAAGCCTATCAAAAACCCTACTGGGTTTGCGAGGGGACCTCTTTCATCATTTATTCAGAAGAAAGGTTCTCATGCTCGGCCTTTTATAGCTATATTATTTAAGCTAAATTGTGTTTCATATGGTATTTTTGTACTGTTACTGTTTAGTGGCGTAAGATAAACTGTTATGCATACGTAGATACGGTATGGCTACTTAAGCTATAAGAGTAAGGACCACACCCGACGTACAGGTAGATAGATAGACGCAAACCAATCACACATAACTGTAACAGTTGATCGACATACGATCCGACCATGTTGAAGGATATCTCGTTTGCTTTTATCATTCCATTAAAACTCGAATCAATTACCCCATCTTCACTCGTCAAGCAATGTATTGTTTCATCAGATTCCATTATGAATTATTTAGATCACATTTATCATTTTAATTTTAATTTTTAATTTATTTAAAATATATAATTATTCCAAACTACTAAATATTTTTATATTTTGTTAAACATGTTTAAAAACAAAATTTACGAATTCTCGATTGTTATATGAACTTTATCACATTTTAAATTATATTTTGTGAAAATGAAATTTAATCTCATATATACTATTAATTACCATCATAAATATGTATTCAATATGGATTAAAATAGAGTTAAAATGAGTTTGGAAAGTGTTACATAGACGCTTAACACCATACGAGCGTGTGTTTAATGAAATGTAATGCTTGATTACTAACCATGGAAGCATCAACGATGTGTCTCCATCAAGTAGTGGCATCCCTTTCATGAGGATGATAATGGTAACAACTGTCATGCCCCAGAGTCCAGGACCAAAGGGCTTAGATTGGTAGACAAAATTCATACGAGGGCTACAGATGCCTGGTGTGTGTGTGTGTGTTAAGAATTCAATTTAATTCATTTTATTTATTGCAAAATATGTAAATATAGTACTGCAAATTGGAGAGTGGACCCATGTGTGAGGGGAAGTGGACACGTGCAAACTCAACCAGGTACCTGAAAAGGGACTTGAATGGAGGGCGAAGGGAAGGGATGAGGAATGAGGATGGATGCCCATATAATTCCTTTATGGGCACAGCCACGGCACAACATCAAAAGTGGGGCTACCATGGCAGCTAATATTATATAATAGAGCAGCAGAGAGTATCAGAATAGGATAAAACCACCGGTCACCACCACCACCACCCTTCACCACCACAAAACCTCCGACTCCAATGCTTCTAACCCCACACTAGTAGTCTAAAACCCCACCTCCTGCCCACCTCTGACCTCCTCTGAGAAACCGTTGAGCCTCTCTGGCTGTTATGTCGCTTTCCCTCTCTTCATTAGGTTACACATAGCCCATAGCTACTAGCTAGTCCCCCTCATTTATTCATGTTTTGTGGTACCATATTTCATTCATTCAGGCCATATACATCTGTTTCTTTTGTAGGTTTTTTTTAAAATACTATTTACTCTTTTCGATTCATAATAAGAGTCGTTTTAGAAAAATACACGTTTATTAAGAAAGTTAATAAAATTATAGATATACCCTTATT
>JANPWT010000009.1:27261269-27280754 GCA_024678245.1 Erythroxylum densum
AAAAATAATTAAAAATATGATCTATGTCTTTTTTGTATAAACGTTACAAAAAGCAACATTCCACGACGTCCTAAAAATATAGTAGAATATGACTTTCCACAATGTTTTCAAAAACATCGCAGAATGTGACTTTTCGCGACGTTTTTGGAAATGTTGCGAAATGTGACTTTCCGTGACGTTCTAAAAACGTTGCGAAATGTGACTTTCTGCGATATTTTTCGCGACATTACTAAAAATGTCGCGGAAAATCACATTTTGCGACATTTCAAAAAACGTTACAGAAAGACTAATCTTTCAGTGACGTTTTTTTAAAACATCGTAAAATATCTTTATTTTACGTGATGTTTTATAGAAAGCGTCGCAAAAACTTTTTACCTACACTACATTTGATGACGTTTTTTAAACGTCGCAAATTGTGCTTTTTTCTTATAGTAATTGGAGAAGCTAATTTATGATGAGATAAATAGACTTTACTCTTTTTTGCTACAAAGGAGTTGCCGTAAAAACCAGAACAAAGGAGAAGAAAAAGAGAGGCCTACTCATTGTTTTAGCGTGCGGGACGTCAACAGTTTGGTGAGATAATCAAGAGGAAGTGGATCATCATCGATAGGTATTTGGTATTAGTATCTCTTGAATTTGTAGAAAGTATTAAATTGATTAGGTTTTTCAATACTAAAACCTTGAGATAATTATACTTTACATTGATATTATTGTTGTTAGTTGCCAATTGTATTTTTGATTATTATAGTAAATTAATTTTAGTCCGTGAAGATTCGGACCGTAATTTTTCTCCTAGTTGAGAGGAGTTTTTTACGTAAATTGTATGTGTGTTGATTTAGTTTCTTACACTTTAGTTCTCTTGTTATTATTGTTGTTGAGGTTGTAGTAATTTTCTCCAACAAAATATATTATCAATATATTGAAATAATTAGACAGAAACATAATAAAATACCTATTCTAGAATTTTTAGTAAAGAAATTAAATAAGTATAATTATAAAAAGGATGGTATATTTGTAAAAGCCATATTTCTGAATCAAGAAAAACAAAAATCACTGGTGCAAGGAACTTGAAAGGTTACAGTTTGACGGCCTCCGCGTATAATTGCACCTTACACATGAAAAATACTTGCAACTTTTCACCTTCTCAAACTTGTAAATACTTGAACATGGTATAATATCACTGTGATTACACATGAAAATTGAATTTCAAGATATATTGAAACTTTGTCAGAATCGCTTATTTAGAATTACTGAAATTCCCTTTGGAAGAAACCCTGGGAACCATAGCCTTTCACTACCGCCTCAGGGTGTGAAGAATGTACTCAGCATACAGGTCCCTGACAAGTAGCTCAGAATTAACTGGTACTGCATTGGACTAAATTGTACTCGGGAAAAGAAGACGTTTCGAAGATGAAGTGAAAAGAAAACTTACATTGAGTATTGAATGGCTTCACAAGCCGTCTCTGAAGGCAAAAATTCGTTGACCGCAACTTCCTTGTTCTCGTTCTTCTTGTCTGTTCAGAAATATTAAGGAAACCAGAATGCTAAACAAGATTCAAGCGAACAAGAAAAGTGTTAATCATGGAACAGTGAGTGAGGGATACAGTCCTCAAAGAAACGACGGATCTCAGAAAGGCGATGAGGTGCCAATTGTTTGATGTCAGTGTAGTGCTTGTATTCTGGGTCATCAGCGCATACAGCAATGATTTTATCATCTTTCTCTCCCTGAAATGAAATCATAAAGCAAGCAGTGCAAAGAGTTCAACAGGCAATACACTCTTCAGAATCATGTGTTTAGTTCGTCGGAACCAGAGGATAATACCTGATCAATCATGGGCATGAGTCCAATGGCCCTGGCACGGAGAAAACAACCTGGAAGGACTGGCTCCTAGATAAAAATGTCAAATTCAAGCCCAGACATTTTGCAGAAGTGCATTATCTTGGGAATTAATATGAACTATGAATATATTTACCTGCATGAGCACTAAAACATCCAAGGGATCATTGTCTTCACACAATGTACGTGGGATGAAGCCGTAATTATGAGGATATACGACCGATGAGTATAAAATGCGATCAACCTAAGAAAGGAAAGTGCAAAGAGAAGGAGGATATACCAAAAAAAAAAAAAGAGTAGATGACTATAAAGTTGGAACCTGGAAGATGTGAAATAAGCAATACCTTGATCAATCCTGTCTTCTTGTCAAGTTCATATTTAACTTTGCTACCTTTGGTTATCTCAACCACCTGCGATATAATTATTATATCAAACAATTGTTGGTTGATCTAATCAGTTTGTTAAAACTATGTTCTACAATTGTATTGTTCAAATTCTATAATTAAGAAAAGGTTGGAAGCGAAACATACAACGTTGAAAACACTAGGTGCTCCAGGTCCTGCAAAAGATCAATTTTGGATCCCGATTATTTACTATCCACAAACAAACTAAAGAAAAAGCAGAACAACTTGATGATTTTGTGCGAAGATGGTACCAAGCTCAAGATCATGCCAAGGATGTGCAGCAACAGTTCTTCTTGACAAAGATGAAAGGATCCTCTCATTCAATTTTGGTGTTGCACGTTTTTCCTCGCCTTCATTTCCGTTAGTTTCTTCGCTCATCTGCTACCAGAAGAGAACTTTTCAATCATTCTTGATTGATGATGGTTGTTAGACTCGCAATAATAAATTTCGCAAAGCTCAATTCGTGACTGTAAAATCCCCCGGGACAAAACGTAGACATATATACTAAAATATAATGCATTGATAACAACTCAGGTCTATAGTCATGTAATGTTGAAACATCAGATAGCTTAGAGACATTTCCTGCAAATTTAAGGTCGTCAAAGCCTCATTTCATGGAATCTAGCTAGAATACACAAAAACATAGCAATTTGTTTACCGGAAGTAATAGACCAACAAGTAGAGGATAGTACAGAAAATCTATGTACCAAGATGGTGTCAACACCAAACGACTGAGACTGCAAGATGCGTCTTTGCCTGGAAACCGGCGTATCCCATTTCCAGGCTCTGTACGTTTGCATGTTTAAACCAATAAAAGAAGAAGAGCTTTTACTCCTCCGCATCTAAACTAAATCGCACCAAAGTTCCAAACTTTCAAAGATTACTAACACAAGATGTAGAATCCGATGGTTGATGTGCCATGCACCAAAATCCCAGAAACATGAATGAGCTAATTAGTTGCAATATTAAGTGTGACCTCCCCAACCCAAAGACATAACAACGAAGACTTCCACTGAAAACCCGAAAGAAAGAGGAGAAACTTACCTTGATCGGTTAAGAAGGAACACAGATATTGAGCAAGGGAACGAATGGGGCTGTGATCCTATCCCCGCGCACAAGTGTCCATATATACGTGTTGGGAAGTTAGATACATGCCATTTTTGTTTGCAGATGAGAAGCAAATACAAAAGAAGAGGTGATCAAATCACGGAGATACTGCCTCGTGTCTGATGTGGAGGAAAGGTAGTTGGATCTATTCAGACTTTGGCCAGTCTCTTTCGTCTTCCTTTAAATGCTATAAAGCCAATCATACAAGGCCTCCTTTACTAGGTATATGCCGAATCTTGCGAGTTATGTCATACTCTTTTATAGTTTAACAGACATCACTATTTAATAAACAAAATCTTATTATTAATATTCATTAATCACTGACCATACATTTTTTTAAACAAAAAAATCTTTAATTTAATGTAGGGGTAATTAAATTGGTAGAACAACCTTTTCTATATAGTACTTGAGAGATTATAAATTCAAGTTGCAATAAGAATTGACATATTGTAATTTATTTAAAATTTTGTAGAGCAAGATTATTAAAAAATAGAAATACACTAAAACGTACACATTTTATTTATATTAAGTCTATTACTTAATTTTAATAATTAAGTTAATGTAATTTACATATTATATATATATCATTTAAAAATAATAATTATAAATTTATTGTCATAGAAAAGAGAGTCAAACACATCCATCCTTTCTCTTCTAGTAAATAAGACTAGTTGAGCTTTATATTAGATATTATTAACAATATCTAAATGATCATATTGCATTTTAGGTTAAATTTAAATCAATCCTCTAAATTTGAAATTCGGTTTAAAGTTTAAATATATTTTAAAATCCAAATTCAGTTAAATTAGACTTTACCTGATAGATTTAGATGGAAAGAGCCCAAACCTTTTCATCAAGTGTAGGCATTACAAAGAGATTAATCTGTAGGTTAGAAACTTCATCCTTTTACAATATTAACAGGTCTACTCAGACAAGAAATGAAAGGAGACCGAGTTACCTTTGCAACATATCAAAAGCCAATGTAATTCAATTTTCTTGATAAAAAATAAAAGAAAATTTGAAGAAAGCTGATAACCCTGATCTCAATCGGCCGTGAGAGAGTGTACCGATACATAACATTTGTCACTGACATACAGTGACCAAGAAATTCAGTGAGGGTGGTCTGGAGATGTTTAAATCCTCGAATCGCATTGTAGATTGTCATTTTTTAGAACCAGAACCAAAAAAAAATATTCTAGGGACATATATAGCATCAGCAGACATTGACATCATCTAAAGAAGGCTTGAATTTGAGAGTGTCTCTGCAAATGCAGGGCCTTTCTTGCTGTTTCCATCAATGGTTCCTTCTGTAATGCCAATCTTTCCAGCATCAAGGTCAATTTATCCCCAAGGCATAGTTTCAAACAAATACTAATTTCGTAAGAACCTTTCAATTTAAGAAGTAGTAACTCAAATAAAAGAGTGCCACAAAAACAAGTGCAAAAAGCTACCAAATCCCATTGGAAGTAAACGGGAGAGAGGGGGGGTTTACCAGGGGCCACATAATAATTAATGGTTTTAATCTCAAGTCTATTCAAGGTAGTTAATATAAGGCAGTTCATGGGTTCTAGAGAGTAAACAAGTCAAATGTAGACATAATACACAGAGTTTTTGCGACAGTCTCGCAGCCAATACTCTAAAATCAAACAGGACTGTTAGGATAGATAATGGGTAGAATCATATTTACATGCCTCAGCAAGGATTTCCTTGTTGAAGTATGCAACTTTAAATGGGTCATGTCATGTCGAGGCTTCCCCTTCCAAGCGTATTCTCTTGGGTCCTTTCTCCTCGCCTTGACCGCAGGTTGTCATCACCTTGTTTTCTTTGGCCTCCACTGAACATCTCTTGTAAGGTTTAAATCCTGTTCTACGCGCCTTGAGCTTTCCATGTCCAAGTCCAATTGTCAGAAGTCCCTGCTCCTCGTTACTTTCACATCTAGATGATGCAATATTTTTCTCAGCTTCTTGTTGGCCAGAGGAGGGTACCCGGGTCTTACTGCTAATATCTAACAGTAATCCACCCCCATCTTTCAGACTAGTGATTTCCTTTTCATCATTGTCCTGATAGCCCATACTCTTTATATCATGCGGTGGCGAAAAGCTTTGAGGCAATACTTCTCTGGAGAACAAAGCTTGAAAAGCCAGTCGCCCCTGACAAATATGCATCATCGTGATAATAAGGCTCTACTTTTTTAGCATAATACAAAGTGGTTAAAACTACTTCACAGATAAAATTATCTTAATACCCCTTCAGAAACCTCCTTCCAGGAATCACTTGTGCTGCTGCAGCTTCTACTTCGACGGCCAATAGACTCAGCAGCTGGATGATTTGGATCTGCTTCCTTAAGCTCTTCCTTGCCTTTCTCATGCTTCTCTAATGCATCTGTTTCCACTTCACTGCTAGAAGTTGTGTTTGAACCACATGAAGAACGGTCAACCTGTTTTCTGTTTTTTGTTTTGCTCGAGTCATGGATCTCATGTGCTATGGCAGTATTCTCATGGTCAGCACCTTTTGACCCAACTTTAATTACCTTGGAAGCTCCACTCTCTTCAGAATCTGACGATGACCTTCCTGGTGATTTAGAAACTAAGTTTTGAGCTTGCAAAGCCTCAGAAAGTTGTGGTTCCAGTTGATCTTGCGATGGAGGATTATCAGCAATTGTCTCCCCTTTTTCTATCCTAGTGGCAGGGACTTGACCAGTACTCAGTGGTGTACCTGCAGTTGCAGATCCTGGAGGGCAGGTGAACGATGCATGAAGAGGAGCACATAAGGGAGGTAGTCCATGGGCTGCCCACCATGCAGTTGCAGCCGCCACAGTAGCAGCTGCAATAGCTGCCATATTAGGAGTAGGATTTAGTTGCCTTGATGGAAGACCTCCTTGGCCACATGTGGGAGAATCTGCAGAGCTTTCTACATTTGCATAGGGCCAAAATGTCGCTGCAAAGCTAGCTGCAGCTTGGGCAGCAGGGTTTTGTAGCAGAGTAGAGACTATAAGACTTGAGAATGTGGAGGAGATGTGGAGAAATGATCTGTAGTCATCTTGATTATCTGGACTTGATGTAAAGGGAGGAGGAAAGGTAGGGAATGGTTGATGCATACAAGAGTCTGGCATGTTACTTCGATTTTCTGTAGTTGCGGATGCAGCAGGATGCAAGTATATATTAGGATGAGTATGACTTTCACCCACTGGCTGGAATACAGAGTCCTGGAATGTCATTTCTGAGACTGGAGCTTGCATACAAGGTCCCAAGTGATTGTCGACGACGTGCACAGGGACATGCCTTGGATAGTTCTGCATGACCTGATTCTCATCTGTAGGCAACGCACTGATTAAGTCATGTGGTTCCTTCCCCTGAACCAGTTTATCATGCAAGGCGCAAGAGCTACCAAACTTTAAAGCTTCAACAGTCACATTTTCCTGCACGGTCCTTTTGGTGTCAGGCTTATCCAACTTCCTATTGCCTTCATCCTCAATGGTGACATAGGATTCATCCATTGCATTCTCATTCACCATTGAATTCATCTTCTTTAGTGAAGGTATAAACTCCCTGAAACATGAATTTCTTGATGCCTCTGTTTCTGGACAGTTCTTGTTCACTGAAGACATAGAAGAATGGTGAGTTTCTTGGCCATGAGTAAAGACTTCTGAGCAATTCTCAATCTGGTTCTGTTTGAGATTTGTTTGCTTCTCATCTCCATCACTTTTCTGAATAATTTACAGAAAGATAAATGATAATGGAAGTACTCAGATATTTCAATGAATAAAATGGAATAAAATGACACAAGAAGACTTCACCTCAGGTTGTGGTTCTTTTTCCAAGTCCAGCACTTGTTTACCATGCTGAAGGGCAACCGAATTAAAAAATTTCCGATCTTTTCCCCCTAAATGTGTTGTAGTAGGACTGGAACCTGTCTTCCGAGGATAAGGATTATTCGGTTTCCTTTTCGGCCGTGGAGGTGGGATGTCTATATCAAGAGTTTGTCCTACTGGAATGCCTTTAGCAGTAGCCTCCTTTTCCAACTGGAAAATGGAATATTTCTTAGTACTGACGACCAAAAGACAGAACATTTTTGCACATCAATGTCATGAATGAAAAAGTCAGGGCAGGTGTAGAAATAATAATGTTAAACATCTCCCAAAACAATGATCACATCAACTGATTAAACATTGGCTGAAATTACTTTAACAAGACTACAATGCCTATCTATGAAGAATTCAAATTCTTAGTAACTGTATTTGTTGAGGAAAAAATATATTGCATATGACAAAGCTTACTTCATTCTTACCCATTTTCCTTTGTCCTATGTAAAATCTAGCATCTTCTACATTCCTTTGAGGTCAATATTGATGGTTTTTTCAACTTCTAAAAGAGTTGAATGGTGTACAACCTTTTAATTTTTACGTCGTCAGTATGACGCAAAAGAAAGTGCAACAAATGAAACCCACCCCGATCGCCACCCCAGCGAATCAGTTTCAGTCCATTAGGTTTTTGTGTGAGGGGTCGATTCCATATTGACTATTATCAAAGAACTTAAAACTTTTAGGTTAAATGGTTTCTTAACAGGCCAAATTTGCTGAAGGATGGAGTTAATTGACATTTCTAACAACACCTTCAAATGCTCCTTAAATTAAAAAAGGGGGCTGGTCTGGCCAAGCAGTCATCTTGACTCCTAGACCAAACCAGCCCCCATTTTGCTTCAAAGCATAAAAATAAATGTTACAGCTAAGTAGCATGAGACTGACACCGAAAGAAAGATAAAAATGAAATCCCAGTAAATTCAGAATCTTTGCATATTGAACAGGAGAATAGATGATAGACCAACCCCTCCTTTCACTGCTTGATTGGAAACCAATTATAAATAAACTGTCATCTATAGATACAAAGTTTGCTAACATCTCAAGTATAGTAGTGCCTATAATAAGTTTGGCAGCATGGCAAACCTGTGATCACTCTAAGCCCCCTCAGCATAATTCTTCACATTCTAATTAGAAAAATAAGTTACTATGTCTTTAGAAGAGTTGAAAAGTTTGAAGGCCTACAAGCACATGGTACAAGATGCCACTAATATGGGGGCACTTATAAATGAGATACAAGAATTTACGAAGTGCCTGGGCCTAAAGCAGTAAACAAATTTGGGACACTTGGGGAGAAAATAAATTTACTATGACAACAGATTTCAGGATAATTTGGTCCAATATCAAGAAATTTATAACCGACTCTTATGCAGTTACTAATTAAAACGGTATAGGATCTAAGGTAAAAGAAAGTAAAACAGTACACAATTTCAGAAACCAAAGATACGGAGACACATGTTTGCAGTAACTTGCTAACTTCAAATATGGCCTTTTGCCTCCATATGCTAGCTTAAATCTTCAAAGTTACTGGCCTTTTGACATGTGGGAATTGCAGAAAACAAGTAATATGAAACGGAAACTACCAAAACCTGAACTTCAATTCCATGGAAGCTGGTAGTGAAGCCCTTTTTAATGTGAAGAATATCTGACAAAAGACAAGTTCAATCTTTAACCAAAAAGGTTAAAAATGAATTCTTTCATTGTGGACCTTCTCTACTATACTAGGTCCTAGATACCAACAATTCAGATAGAAAATTGAACAAGTTCAAAACATACACAAAAGACCAGCTCACCTGCATATATCATATAGGCATAAGTTAAATTAGTAAAACTACTTACATCACTCAGTACAACTTCTTTTTAAAGTTCAAAATCCGTTGATATATACATATATATATATATATATATAATGTTTGTACAAAAGGACATGGATTGATCCTTTTATCACATAGCATAGCAAGACTTAAATCAGCCTTATCCATGTTATCATACAAAAAACTTCCACTCAAGTTTCACAAGCTTTGTTAACACTTATTTTTAAGTGTTTCCCTGGCATTCATAAATATGGCAGTTTAATTGAAAAAAAGGGCCAGGGAGAAATACAACAAAGCTAATTTTTTGGACTATTTACAATAGCAGTATAAACAAATTTGAGAAACTTCCAACTCGAAACTCTCTACAAAAGGCTTCCTCAAAAAACTCACGTCTCTTGTTAGAGATTTATGTATAAATCTTACAAGATGTGTTAGATAAGATGCTTTTATGTAGATTTTTCACTCACTTAGTAGAGTTACCACCTTTTTAATTATACCTCAATTAATTTCATGGAAACATGTATTGAATGAAGCTTTATCCACTTCTCCACATCACCAACCTCACTTTCCATATTTTGAGGAAGTGCCTCACTTTTCATACTCGCTTCCTTTATATTTATGACATGATATCGACTTTTGATAAAATCAAGCATAATGTGTCTTTCTTAAACCTTCCTAAGCCATCTTGAGCCAACCTGATGTCCGGTCCATCCAAACACACATATTATATAGTATCATCATCCCATAACTAAGCTCACCAATATTCTGAGCCAAGTTTAAGAAAATCACCTAATTTTGTGCGGCAAAAGGATCCTCCATCAAATTTAAGTGCTTCGGGCACATTCAAACTTGATGCAACTTTCTTATACCTATCATCACAAATTCCACCTATGATGCAAGCCTATTATCGAAAATTTAAGTTTAACTCCTACCCATGTCAAGAGCACTAGTCCATTCTAGTTGTGCTTCTCTAATGCATATCATAAGTCCATCATGCTAGTTGTATCTTTGCATTCACTAATAATGAATGATCGTCTGTCGAATGTGCAAGTTATTTCATTGGACGAGCACTTCCAGCCAATTGCACATGATAAATCTTGTCTACTCTCAGGATTGCTTAGGTAATTGCATAATAGCAGTGCCCATCACTTATGAAATCATAAGTCTAAACATGAGAATCCTTCAAGCATCGCTTGTTTGTCTTACCCACTTATGAGACTCTGTCTTATTCCTTCTATGACATAACTTCCTCTTGCCAATGTACCAAATGCACCAATCACTTACACACTATCACTTGGAACTCCTAGGGGTCTAATTGTACATTTATTGCTCTAGGTCAAGTAAACGCCCTAGATCTACATTATGCTCCTTAGTAATTAACCACATATTCAATTATATGAAATATAATTTTCAAATCATTTAATAGAATCTAAATCTTCAAATCATTTAATAGGTGATGAACAATTTCTCATTTAAATACCATAAATTCCTAGTGGCCAACAAAAGGTTATATTTTCTATATTCCATCAATACTACTTAGTCTTGGCACCAAACCATGGATCTCCTGCTATCCCTCATACAATGACATCCATTGAACATGATTCAATTCATTCTTGTTAAGTTTGACTTTATCCTATTGGAGCCATAACCTAATCCTTTCCCAAAAAAAACCAGTTAATCAGCGCCGGCCTTAAAATGAAAAAAATAATGGTTTTTAATTTCATCTTATCGATGATTTTCTAAAGGAAGGATAGCATAGCTTGCCATGCCATGACCAGAGTTCACAGTTGATTCTCTAAAAGGAAAAGAAAAGAGCAGTAATCTCCTGTTCCTGGTACAGCCATACATCTTCCTATGCTTTGTTCTGGATAGACGTCTTCTATTCCATAAATGACAACTCACTTTCCCTACCTATTATGAAATACCACTCTTTTTACTCTCAATAATCAAAGGGTCTTAATTTAGAATGACGCACATAAACAACAAATCATAATCCGAAACCAAACAAGAAAGCACAAGTAAAGCTCAATAGAAAATAAAATTAGAGATCAAGAAGTTAACTCAGTTGCAGACTTGAAGGACAAAAAAAGTTTCAGACATCAAAAAACAGAACGAGTTAATTACAATCAATATACAGTTATGCAAAACAGTAATAACTAACCTTGGAGAAAAACTTCTGTGCATGACTTCTGATCTGTACAGCAGTCTTTGTACCTATATGCTCTGGAAGGCAATATAAAAAGAAGGAAAAAGCAAGAAGTGGGCAAAAATCTCCAAGAGTGAGTTACCTCATAATCTAAGACATTCCAAATAAGATTATCCAGATTATTCCTCTAAATAATTTCTGCAATTAGTAAAACAGATCACCCTGCAAAAACAACGGTGCTAGCCTGAAAAAGATTTAAGTAAGATATATGCAAACTATTACCTTCTATGCGCTGCCAAGCTCGTCCGTAGAGCTTCAAGGCCTCCAAGAACCTATTATGCTCCTCCTCAGTCCATCGTTCACGTTGCTTGGTTATTGTGTAGGGTTTTCTTGTCTATAATTAACACGACAGCACAATTCAGATACATAAAACACATTTTTTTAATCACTGCAATCAAAGAAAAAAAGCGGGGTTATGCGAAAGTAAAGAAAATAAATATCTCCTTTAACAATATACCTTAATAACCAACTCTTCTCCAGAGGAGTAAGTGTCCATTACCGGACCTTGGCAGCTATCGCTGCTTCAAATCCTCTCTAACGAGCAATGGATAAAACAGAAATCTCCTTTCATTCCTTGCAACATCGAAAACTATAACGAAAGCCGTTGTTTTTGAACTCCAAATGACCCAATAAACGAATATTACTGCAACACACAAAAAACCAACAGCAATCGATAGAGATCCGTCCCTGTTTAATTCACATATACTGTACTGTACACATGTACATGTATATGAATGAACTAAAAATCTGTAAAAATTAAAGAAAAAATAATTGTTCAAGAAATTCTAAGATTCCACCAGAAGACGAAGAGAGACACAGGATTCTCCGTAAGAACTAAATGTAAATTCCTTTATTCAGAATCCTCACCAAAACGAACGCGTAGATGCCAAATCCTTTACAAAAGTGAAAGAAGCAAAAAAAAAAAACGGAAAAAGGAAAAAGGAACATGAATTAGTAATCAACAGGCGCCAGTACTGCACAGTATATATCAACTTCAGCAATACGTTATCAACTTCAAATAGCTCGACTTTTTCTCGACAACAAAAAAGAGCTCAGAAGCCCTAGAAAAGAGAGAAAAAAGAGTACCTTCGAAGAAAGCCATAGTGAACTAAAACAGTAGAAGGACGTGGAGAATCACCGAAGACAGAGTTCACCGGAGAGTCACCAGAGAACTCACAGGTTTCGGCCAATGGTGGATCGGAATCTTCATAAACAAGTCAATCACAAACGGGGAAAAGAGAACACATGAATGAGGAGAGAAGAGGAAAAAATAAGTTAAGAAGCAGTAGAAGAGCTTCGGTGAGACCTAAGACACCAGAAACTACAGTCCGGAGAAATCTCAGCCACTATAATTTTCTGTGGATTTGTATTTTGTTTTCAGGGACAAAAAATTGAAGGATTATATTTGAGGCTGGTATTCAAGAGATGAGTGAACTAGAGCGAGAGAGGGCTGAGATGGTGCAATGTGGCGGATAATTAGTGGCTGATCGAGCCGAAGCCCACCCTCGTGCCCTTTTTCTATTTTTCCTCTTTCCCCAATTGCCCTCCCCACACATCTTCAAATATCAGCCACAAGATCACAGCCACCGAGAAGTCCGCAAAAGCGCGTCCAGGTGTGCCTCCACGTGGGCCCCTATCCTGACGTGGCGTTTTCTGGAACCACCTGTTCTGTTTTCTCCGGTGACCCTGGTACGGTACTTGTGAAAAAAGCGGACCTCATTTTGCCAGCGTGGAATGCGAACCGCTACGTGGCGGTAATTTAAGCATGGTGATGAAATTGTACGGACAGTGAAGTTCGCAGGCAACGTCGACCGCCGCTTGATGCAGGGTACGTGAGGATCGAACGGTGAATGATCCCCGGGAGCCAGTGTTTGGTGGTGGTGATCATTGGAATAAGGTCAACGTCAGAGACTGAAAAGGCTTTATACATTCAAAATGTGTGTGAGTGGTACGCGCTTTTGAGAGCAAGCCCGTCCATCTGTCTGGTGCTGATTTGTTACAGAAATGGGGCAGGTGGTCGAGACATGCAATTAAGGAATGCCGTTTTTGGGGCGTGAAACCAGAAACTTTTTCGGCTTCTACCAGGGTTACTTAAGGATTGTCACAGTCAATGGCGTGGCAGATTCCAGCTGAAGCTCAGTAGGTGCTCACCTTTAGCAGTGCTCGCCTTTAGCGGTTGAGTTATAGGGGGTGTTCACTGACCTTCTGTTGGCTTGGAACTTGGGACATCGCAGGGTAATTGTCAAGGTGGACTCCACTGAGGTCATTACTCTCCTCTCTCATCCGCACAGTATGTTCATTGAGTTTCCTTTTTTATTGTCAGGTACCCGGGAGCTTTTACAGAAGCCTTAGGAGGTTCACATCTAATATGTTGTCCTGGAAGGTAATCAGTGTGCTGACCATTTGGCGGCTTTTACAACCGTTCTACGTCCGGGTCTGCATATCCTCCAGGAGCCGCCCTTCGGAGTCCAGGAGTTGCTTTATCGTGATGCGCAAGCGGTAACTTTTGCTCGAGCAATGCGTTAATTTAGTTTAATATGTCCCTTTATACTCAAAAAAAAAAAAGGAATGCCGTATTTTGATGTATTGGAGACATTGCAGTCTCTACAAGTCTGTGTCCACGTAACTATTGGGCTATAGTCTTATAGCTTCTTGGTCCTTAGTTAAGAAAGCCTACTTGGACTCCGTTTAATTGATACGGGCTGTAGTTTGGTCTCGATTCAATGGTGTCCGTTATGTAAAAGGGAGATTTTTTTGGGTGCTTCTGAACATAGATGATTGTTCCATTCCTTTCTCATTGATCATGGACCTAACGGGTCCAATGTTATTAAGGACATTGACCAAAGCCTCTCAAGGTTATGGTTTCTTCCAGGTGTCCATCTATATGCTGCTTCATCAGTTTAATTCTGACAGACTCGGCATTAAACTTGTGATCCTGATGTATGTGAAAATTTTCTAGAGGTTAAAAAAGCCATGGAGTTTCTGAAACTGTAATTGATGCTATGTTCCGTGTACCAGTGGAGTTTTTTCTAGTTGCCAGAGAACGAAAGGTTGAAGATTCACTCTGATGATCCTATGAAACCAGTGGGACTTCTCTCTAGCTAAAAAAAAACCAGTATCCAACTGGAGGGATTACGTTAAGGCAACTTTGCTACCCTTTGGAGGACTATATTGATGTATAAACGACGCACACCAATTGAACTTGGAGAATAAAAGCAAAGGCTGTTAGCAGGTTAAGTTGAATGAATATAAAATATTGAAAGTTAAAAGGAAAAACGAAGAGGACACTAGTTGATAAAGCTAAGCACCATAATCATTGATAAGGGTGTCATCAGCCGTACTGGCTTAAGGACCAACACAAAGTGAAGGACTCAACTTCATATTTGTGAAGAAATAAGTCTGAACTTTTATTTTTAAATCACACACACAAAAATACACCTTATAATCCCTACTTATGGTAGAAAACCCCTAATCTTATTAGGAAACAACCTTGACAGTATGAAATCATACTGAAGATCTGAAAGAAAACTCCTAAGACTATTAGGAAACAATATGGACAATATAGAATCACACTAAAAATTTGAAAGAATAAGGAAACCAATTTTGAAAAGATAAAAATGTGTCATATGCACTGTTTCTAGTTGTCAGACTTGGCGTCCAAGTAAACGACTAAAACTAATTGTAGAAATTTCCAAAAATTAATAGAAGGCTAATTTACATATCCTCTGCATGCTCCTAAAATTTCAGGCCCAATGGATAAGGCTTCACTTAGTATCAAATTCAAAACTTGCAATCATACATTTATAGCCAAATATTGCACTGTTTGTAAAACTCTAAGGCCCATTACTTCCGTGCACGAAATTATCATGTAAACTCAAATATAATGGCTTGAAGATAAAGTCTACTTGTGCTCTGACATTATTCTTCCCCTCTTGAAAATTATTTTCCCTCAAATCTTCGTCGTTTAAGGAGACAGATCACCAACATTGAATTTCGTAGAAACTCCATAATCTCCTGGAAGATCAATCTTGTATGCACCCTTTCCAATTCGTTCAAGCACTTCGAATGGGCCATCAATATAGGGTATAAGCTTATTCTTCCTTTTGCTTGGAAATCTTTCTTTACGAAGATGTATCCAAAGTAGATCACTAAGCTGAAAGCTCAATTGCTTGCAAAAACGATTAGCACGGACCTTGTAACTCTCATTAATTTTCTCTATCTTTGCATGAACCCACTTATAAAGCTTCTTCGTTGTCTCTGCCTTAGCCCTTGTATCTATACTCACCGAGTCTTTCTTTGAAATAGGAAGTAAATCCATAGGGATGCAACGATTCACATCGTAAACAACTTCAAAAAGAGATACTCTAGCAGCATGAGTTGGAGATCTCTTATAGGCAAATTTACCATGGATAAGTTTTAAATCCCAATCTTTCGTAGTTTTACTCACCAATCCATAAAGCAAGGCACTAAGAGTGCGATTTGTAACTTCGGTTTGGCCATCAAATTGCTGATGGTGAACAGTGCTAAACAACAATTTTTTTCTAAGTAATTTCCACAACGTCTGCCAAAAATGACTCAAAAACTTCGAATCTTGATCATAAACAATGCTTCTTAGTACCTTCTAAAGACGAATAATCTTTTTAAAGTACAAATCAACAATATGAGATGCATCATCAGTCTTATAACATGTAACAAAGTGAGTCATCCCTGATAAACGATCTACAGTCACCATAATTACATCCTCACCACAGTGTGTGTAAGGTAATCTAACAAATCTATACTAATACCCTCTCATGGTCATTTTGGAACAAGAAGAGGTATGTAAAGTCCTTGGTGAAAAGTAGTCCGCTCTTTGGCAAGTACCATACTAATTAACAATAGATTGCACATCACCAAATAGACGAGGCCAATAAAAGTGTTCTTGAAGAATTTCATAAGTCTTCTGTATACCAAAATGACCTGCAAAACCACCACCATAAGCTTTATGAATCAATATATCATGAAAAGAGCCCTTGGGAACACACAATTTATTCCTTTTGAAGAGAAAACCCCTAAATTACAAATTGATTATACACACCTTTTTTGCAAAGTTCAAATAATTCAACAAAGTATTCATCCTCTACATAAGAATTCTTGATGATTTCAAAGCCAGTAAACTTTGAATTAAGTATTGCAAGTATAAATTACTTCCTTGACAATGCATCAGCTATGACATTAGAGCGTCCATCTTTGTACTTCGATGAGAAAGTAAAGGATTGTAGAAACTCGACCCACTTAGCTTGACATGGATTAAGTTTTTGTTACCCATTAATATGCCTTAATGCTTTATGGTCACTATGCAACACGAAAGGCTTAGGTAGCAAATAATGACTCCAATGACTAAGGGCACGAACGATCACATATAACTTTTTATCATTAGTAAAGTAATTTAGTTTAGATCCATTAAGCTTCTCATTAAAATAAGCAATAGGATGTTTTTGTCGAACAAGAACAGTCCCATTTCTAACTCCACTAGCATCACATTGTACTTCAAATAGCTTGTTAAAATTATGAAGAGGTAATATAGGACTAGAGCATAACTTCCCTTTAATCAATTCAAACACCTTTTGTGCAGAATCACTCTATTCGAATTTCCATTTCTTGATACTTTTGGTAATCAATGCCATAATGTGACTAAAATTCTTCACAAATCTCTAATAAAAAGAAGCCAATCTATAAAAGCTATGCACTTCACTAATAGATTTAGGAGTTGGCTATGATTTAATAGCATCAATTTTCGAGTTATCAAAAGAAATGCCATCCTTAGACCCAATGTATCTAAGGAATATGATGCTATAATGTATCCAAGGAATATGACTCTATCTATCATGAAAGTGCACTTCTCAATCTTCCCATATAACTTCTCCTTTCTCAACACATCGAAAAGCATTCTTAAGTGTAGAATATGCTCCTCATTACTCTTACTATAAACCAAAATATCATCCAAGTATACAACAATAAATTTGACAAGGAAAGGGCATAATACCTCATTCATAAGTCACATGAATGTGCTCGGAGCATTAGTAAGACCAAAGGGCTTTAGTAACCATTCGTATAAGTTATACTTAGTCTTAAATGTGGTCTTCCACTCATCGCCTTCTCTCATTTGAATCTGGTAGTAACCACTCCTTAAATTTATCTTCAAAAAAACTTGAGCACCATGTAGTTCATTTAACATGTCATGTAGACGAGGAATGAGAAAGCAATATTTGATGGTATTGTTATTCACCATATGACTATCAGTACACATCTGCCAAGAAACATCTTTCTTTGGCACAAGAAGACCTAGCACAACATATGGCAACATACTTTCAAGCACATATCCATGCTCTATAAGCTCATTGATTTGTTGTTGAAGCGCTTTTTATTCTTTTGGATTACACCTATATGCGGGCTTGTTAGGCAAAGGTGTACTTGGAATCAAGTCTATTTGATGATTGATCCCTTTAATAGGAGTTAAACCCTGAGGCAAATCATCAGGAAACACATTAGCATACTTATCCAAAAGAGGCTAGAGTTCTAGTGGGTAAGAATCAACTGGATTTTCATGGACCTCCTTCGAAACTAATGCATATACTACTTACGATTCATCTAATTCTCAAATAATCCTACTCTTCCCGATAATTAGATTTTCTCTTTTATATTGTTCCATGTTTAGTCCACGTACTCTAGAACAAGACAAAGGCACAAGTGCATGTCTTTTCCCATCCTTCTCAACAGTGTTGCAATTAGAGACTCCATCATGTTGAGCTTTTCGATTATATTTCCATAAACATCCTAACAAGATATGACATGCATCCATCAGAATCACATCACAAAGCACCTGATTATAATACTTATTCCCAATTGAAAAGGAAATAAGCACCTGTTTTGTCACCTTCAAATCACTTCCTTTATTAAGCCATCAAATTATGTAAGGTCCTGGGTGTTTGGAAATAAGCACCTGTTTTGTCACCTTTAAATCACGTCCTTTATTAAGCAATCAAATTATGTAAGGTCTAGTAAGTTCCTTTTCAGTTTTGTATAGGTTTTCATCAATTTCTGCTTTGTTTGATTTGTTTTTAGAGTTTTTATAGTTGATCTGCGGTTTGACTTGCAGGATTCGCAATGAAAGGAGGTAAATCAAAGTCCGATATCAAGAACGCTAAGTGAGTTTTGTATTTTTCTTTTTTGGAACTTTTTTTATTTTTGTTCTGGAATTAGGTTTCGCTGAGGTCCTTGCAGATCTTAGATCTAGAAATTTTCATACTCGGAATGGGCAAATTGATGAGTTTGTGGAATGGGCAAATTCAGAAGCAAAGTGCCTCTTAACAACTGGTATACACATTCTCATACTCATAGAATAGTTTGTTTTTCATTAAAAAATGCCCATTCTATGAGAACTTCTGACTAGAGAACATTGTTTCCTATTTTTCTTGCCAAACTAGCTTGTTTTGAAGAGTCTTTTTTTTGCCCATTTGTACAAAAGCAAGCTTTTGATTGAAACCAATCTGAACTTAGCTATCTGGTGGTTGCTACTCACTCTTGAATGTCATCTTCAAATTTTTCTCTGGTTTAGTTTCATTTCTGAATGACTTTAAGAAGTCGATATGTCTTCCCTTACAGTTGCCATACTTTTTTGATTGTTTAAGCAATAATTTCTTGTTCACTACAATGCCTTTGGACCCTTTTTTTGGAAATGATAGGTAAATTGGCTTTGCTGGACCTCGGTTCTGAAGCCCAGCATTGGGAGACAAATAACGGTAAAATCACATTACAAATTTTTTAGAAAAAAATTAAAGCATATGCGAAAAAATTGATAATCAAATCGGCCTGATTTATTTAAAACAATTTTTGTCACAAAGATGCAAACATTATTGAACACATCATAGTTTTAGTAATTACTTAGGCCCATCACAGAACACAAAGCTTGTTTTCAAAACATCTTTACATAAAAAAAAAAACCCACCCCTTTTGGCTTAATACAAATACAAAATACAAAAATACACATGATACAATTTAATGCTTGTGCTTAAAATGATTCCAAATTACAAAATTTCCCGAACTAACTTCATTACAAAAGTCTTTAACTATCTTGGAGTTTCAATGCCTTGCAAGGATTGCTAATCTTCTCTTTCTATACCTGAGGAGGGAAGCGTGGGGTGAGCTTCATAGCTCAGTGGCTAATATATTTATAGCCATTGACAATTGACCAAAGTCAAGCATATGTATACATATATGTC
>JANPWT010000009.1:27305621-27316836 GCA_024678245.1 Erythroxylum densum
GCAGTCAAGGCGAGGCGAGGAGGAGAAGGCCGGAGGCTAGGGCCGAGGCAGTCGAGGCGAGGTGAGGAGGAGAAGGCCGGAGGAGAGGCCAGAGGCGAGGCGAGGAGGAGAAGGCCGGAGGCGAGGTGAGGCGAGGGCCGAGGCAGTCGAGGCGAGGCGAGGAGGAGAAGGCCGGACGCCGGAGGCGACGCGAAGCAGGCGGCGAGGCAGACCGGAGGCGACGAGAGTCAGGACGGCTGAAGGGAGAGAAGATTTGAAGAAGACGAGGAGAGGGAGAGTCCGGAGTCGGCGTCGGGGATGGGAGGGGCGGGATAAAATTAGGTTTTAATTTATTTATTTTTACAAAATAGTCCCTCAACAACTTATTTTTTATGGAACGACCCCCGAATAATCCGGTATTGGTGGTACCGGCGGTACCTGCAGGAATCGGCCTGTACCGACCGAAATTCATCACCGGTATTTTTATGACCGTTCCGGTACCGGTTTTCGATCGGTACCGGCCAGAACGGTATGAAACACTAAACACTGCTTTTAAGGTATAAAGGATATGTGTCTGACGGTAAAATAGGGAGCCTAAAAAGGGAATAGGACAAAAGTCACATGCATCACGTTACCAAGAAGCCACCTATCCCATTTCCCTAAAAACATAGCTTTTGGAAAGATAAAAAAGGTGTGTGTGTGACGGCAATGTGGAGGTGGAGGGGTGAATAACGAAAACAACAGCTCCACTATTTGGTTTTGAGCCACCTGTCCCATTTACTTAAGCCTAGTTTTTATTATAAGGAGAAATGCATGTGACCGTTGGGACACAGGAGAATAACGAGAGAGTTTTGGAAAGAATAACCAAGACAACAAAAGGAGAGAGCAGCTGATTCATTTTTTTCCTCTGCGATTTTGCAACTTGGTGTGACGGCTGGAGGGTTTTGGTGGGCAAAAAATGATCAGACCTCCTATTTGTCTCATGGTGTGATGGCTGGAGCAAGATAGGTGTAGGCTGGAGGAAAAGAGTGGAGAGTGAGCGGAATCGAGCATCTCGTTCTTCTTCATTCTTGGAGATTAAAATGGAGTTTTTGGGCTGAACTGAATAGCTGGTATTCTCCTTCATTTGTGGTCGGTTCTCAACTATAAAGGAGACATTCTTGGCTGATTCTTGGAGCTTGATGGAGAAGATGGAGGGGTGGGTTCACCCGATGCTGGTTCGAAGGTACAATCGACGCTAAGGAGCACATTTAAACATACGTCATTGTACATCATTTTCTTTCCCTCTTTTTTAGATTGATTATGTTATCTTGAGATTAATGATTGGGTATTGTGTAAGAATGCATTTGATGCTCTATTGAATCGTTTTTCATGGAAACCTATTGCTAGAATTTGAATATGATACGTAATAGTCGTGTTTGAAGTTGTATGTGACAACTAATGATATTAAATCATTAGGGATAACGCAATATAAGTTAACACAATCTAAGCTTGTGTGACTATTACTTAGATTATTATGTTTTTCTCAATCGTATTGCAACTGTCCGATTAAACTTAGAAAGCTATTTCTAGATTATCCGATAGTTAAGGTTAATTAACGATCTCTTCTTAACTAATTACTACCTAAGAAAAAACTGGGATTAACTAAGCTTGTTGTTAATTTACGATCAATGATCTAAAGAGAGATGTGAAAACGATAATTCAATGGCATATGTGAAATTGTGCTTAGGTCGAGATTAAACCAAAGAACCGGAATTCAAGTCATTAATCAATTTTATCACCTTATTGTTGTTTAATTTGAGTTAATTTTATAGATTCAATCTCATTTTGATTTCTAATTTGCATTGAATCAAACCCCCTGTTTTACATATAGGTTTAATTTAGGAGAGTAATCGGATTTAATCTTTGTGGGATCAATCTAGACTCACTACTATTATAGTTGTAGATCTAGATTATTTTGTGTAGTATTATGGCACGCTACCAGAACTAGTTAGTAGAAACTAGATAATTCATTAAGGTTACCATCAATTGTCTAAGGAATTTGCATGTTACAAAGCGAAGCAATAGAGGATCTTGTTTTCAGTTTAAATTCTAATGACTTCTGGTAGCATTACTAATTTTCTGTAGTATATAAGTAGGATTTCTTTGATCCAATGCAAGAGTCTATTTGCTACCATGTGCTTGCCTGCTAAAGACTTGTTGTGGATTCTGCCATTCCTTCCTCTTCAAAGGGTGTATGCATAGCAATTAAAAGCAATTTGGAGAATGATGGAGTCATTAGCAAGTCTTTTCTATTAGTTACTATCTCATTCTACTATAAGGTTCCACTCCCTCACTAGAGAATATAAATTAAGATAGTACAAATTAAAAGACTGTTGAATGCAGGACTAGATGGATTGAGAATAGATGCATTGGAAGAATATAAATGGAGTGGATTTTGCAGCTTCATGATATAATGCATAAGTCTGATTTAGAGAGTTGAGAATTTTATCCTTGGTTCAGAGCTTGCCTTTAACTGCTAACAAAAAAATAATTGAAGTTTTTAGTGATATAAAATTCTTCCATATGAGTTGGAACCGGTTAATTAAAAGGGGATGATGCCAGAAATAGTCTAGATAGGATTTGCTAGTGAACATTGTAGATTTGTCCAACATCTAAATTGAAAAGTCCAATGAATGAGAGTTATGATTGTAAGTTGGTAGGTTTTGTCTTATTGATGACATACCTCCATATGGATAAGACTAAAAGTTACATTAGATAATTTCAGCCACTTTTGAGTTTAAAGGTAGTCTAGACCTTAAAAAATTGAGTTCTTATCTTAATTGTAGAGGTCTAATCAGGCTATAATTGTCAAGCCATAGCTAGGTATCCTATCTATTGCCAATTTGAATCTTGATAAAAGGATAAACAAAGTTCCTTAGCCTAGGCATCTCAGTGAATGGCTAGGAGTGATCTTTACTTTCTTTCAAATTCCAAAAGCTGGATATGGATAGGTAATTTGCATGTGTCCACTTCACCCATATTGCTTCTTTGTCTTTAAATAATCTCTATTACCATTTGACAATCATCATTTGATTTTTCAACTTAAGTGAGGTTATACCTAAACCTCCTTCTTATATGGAACAATACACATTAGTCTATTTAATTTTTGCCCCATTTGGATTGTTAATGTCACCTATCCACATAAATCTTTTGATTATCTTTTCAATGTCATTTAAGAGCCTCTTGAGAAAGATTATATGGCTTCCCTAGCATGTTCATAGGTATATTAAGAATATTTTAACAAGCTTAATTCTTCTTATTAGTGAAAGGTAGTTATTTTGCCGGGCTACAATCTTTTCCTTGACTTGCATCAAAGATGACTATAATCATCAAACTTTACTTTCTTGGGAAAGATTAGAAGACCTAGATAGGTGAAAGGCAAGGTTTAGATCTTCATACCTGAGATTTGTTTTAATAGTTGGACATTA
Source organism: Erythroxylum densum (assembly GCA_024678245.1). Lineage (NCBI taxonomy): Eukaryota > Viridiplantae > Streptophyta > Magnoliopsida > Malpighiales > Erythroxylaceae > Erythroxylum > Erythroxylum densum. The sequence goes on from JANPWT010000009.1 coordinate 27,309,071, forward strand.
GAGACACTATCTGAGATGAGAAGCATGCTTTTATCCATAGTAATTTCTAAACTTAACATTTGGGGGAACATATTTAGTGAGTTCATCAAGAGCTTCAAGGATTTAGAATCATCCTCTTAGAACATTGGTAAGTCATTAGCATAAGCTAAGCTATAAAGATTAAGCTTTTGGCATTTATAATGGATCCTGAATCTAGGCATTTTGGAAATGTTATGATCAATAATTCTGAAAAGAACTTTAATTGCTAGAGTGAAGAGGTAGAGAGAGAAAGGGTCCCTCTTCCTAATCCCCCTAGCTTCATAGATTATGGTTGTGGGCTCACTATTGATCAGAGCATAGTAAGATGGTGTTGTTATGTAAACTTAACTAGAAAGTATGCAGAAAGGTCAATAGCAATTTCCAATCAACTATGTCAAATGCCTTATACAAGTTAATCTTAAGGTAATAATTCTTGATTGAGGTTTTGTTATTATAATCTTCTAATAACTCTTGGGCTAGTAGAAGATTATCCCTTATATTCTTGTCACTAATGAAGGCATGTTAACAAGTATTAATAAGGGGTTTGAGGGCTTCCTTTAACCTTAAAGAAAGCAACTTAGTAATAGTTTTATATACCAAGTTGTAGTAGGAAAATGGCCTGACATACTACGTGCTTGTTGGGTTTGTCTTCTTTAGAATGAGACCTAGGTAAGTTTTATTTAGTTCCTTTAGCATTTTGCTGGAATTGAAGAATTCTTATACTCATTCCAAGTAGTTGCCAGTGATGTCTTAGGTTTTTAAAAGAAATGTCCATTAAAGCCTTTTGGTCTAGAGGCCTTATCAAGTCTAAAGCTAAAGACTACTTCTTTGATACTAGAAGGAGAGAAAGGTCTATTTAAGGTAGACACCATTTGAGGATCCAATATTGCATGAATGAAAGCATTGAGGGAATAAATGGAAGAGCTATAAGGAGATTTTGTTCTTATCATATTGCTACAGTAATAATAAGATATATTTTTAAGTGTTTCCTGATCATAGAAGAGGTTTTGTTAGCCATATTTTAGAGCATTAATTCTATTGTTGTTTCTGTAAGCCAACAGAGAGTTAAAGAAGTAACTGGTACATTTGCCACCCTCTCTTAACTAGTGCACTCTAGATTTTTTCTTAAGATATGAATTATGAAAGATAAGTGCTTATCTTTCTTGGAGATTTTACTTGTCATCATTTGGATTGATATAGAGTTCCTCCTGGCAAAGTTTGATAATTTCCTTACTAAAAGAGAGTTGGAGTTTCTGTGTCTAGGAAAGTTCTCTTCTTTAAGGCTTTACCTCCTTCCTTTATAGCTTTGAGTTTGTAAACAAGTTGGTAAGTTTTGCAACCTAATATCATTTTACTTCTAGCTTTCTCTATAATCTCTAAGAAGACTTATAGCGGCACAAACAAAATTTGAAAGGAGCTTTAATGAGTTTGGTGAGGGTCATACACACACCTTTAATAGCGGAGTGGTAAAAACAATGTAGAGGCTTAAACTAAACAAAATTGTTAAGAAATTTTGTGCCATTTATTATTTACAATAGCGATATCCAATTTCTTCCTTAGGAACTGGGCCTAACTTGGATTTTTGTCCAGGTGAAGTGTTAGCATATGTAGTTGAGGTCAGTAAACCTCAAGTGATTTATAATTAAGATGAGCTTATGGTAGCTTTGCTTATCAGTTTCTTCCCTTCAACTTCTTCAAAGTTTATGATGCTATTTAAATCTCTAATAAGTAATCAAGGAATTCCTTTATAACTCTAGGTTATCATAATAAATTAGTGAAACTATGAATGAAGTAGGACAATTGAATAATTGACAGTGCAGTTGAATTCATAATAATATGGATTTATGTAAGGAGAAAAATATGATATGGGGTATTTTATAATGTAATATTTATCTTTTATATAACTGTGCCTAGTGCAACAACTTGCCTTCGGAAGTTCCAATTAAATCAGATAGTAAGATTCCATATAAGAAATGGAATGTTAAAATTTTTAAAAGGTCAAAGTTAATGATTTTGGGATATGATTCTTAGTTGAAGCATGTATCATCTAATAAGTTTAAAACTAAATTAGATAGTTGAAAGTTATGAAGTATCTAAAAGGTTGGTATCATCTTATAAACCAAATTGAATAAAATGTTTGTTTTAAATGTATACTTATAAGTGAATGGTTTTTAAGATAAATAATAAGAGTAAGATGAAGTTTGAAAAAGTTTAAATATCATAATAGCATAGCAATTTGAACTAGTGTCTTTATTGATAAATTTGATGCGTAGTTGAAAGGTAATGTGATGTTGAAAGATTTATGAATTCAAAAAATTTATTTTGAAGATAATTATGGATTTAACATGTCTATAAGAACGTTAGGAGTATCTCTTCAGTAAAAGTATATAATGACATATTATTCATAAAGAATAATAATTCATTTTTTCAATTGTTAAAGATATAATAATTTAGTAGCAAACTTTTATTAGATATAAAGAGGTAACAACTTAATTATGAGAATTAGATCTATAAAGATGGACATATAAATTATTTAACTATTCTATTCTAAGTACATACATAATGTATCAAAGGTGTTTAGTATTTGATAGATTTTATACTTATAAAATATTAAAGATATTCATTATCTATATATGAGTTGATATTACAGTTTAAGGTCATATGAATATTAACTTTAGTTTGATATAAGTAAGTCCTAGTTAATGTATATTTTACTTAGAACAATATTATTTTGAGTTGAAAAGGTTTTAATGTAGCACCATTAGCTAATTAAGCCATATTACGTTTTTCATTTACTAGAATTGATTATTTAGATTAAGAAGTTCTTTAATGTCTCCGTATAGCTCCTTGCATTGTTGAAACATTATAAGTATGTCTTTGGGTAATTTATCTTAATTATAATGATAACTGAGATAAAAAATTATAACATTTAAGCAATTAGTCACTATAAAGAATCTTGTAGAGTTATCTCGTTAAAATATTCCCAATTACTATTGATTTAGAAAAGCTTTGGTCAAGGTATGATGAAATTTTGAAAATAGTTTTAAATATTATTAATAGAATCAATTACTAGTAGTAGAGAACTAATATAATTTAGACTAAAATAAAGCAGATATTAATTTTATACTCTATTTTTAATTATGACATTATATGATGAAGGAATTAAATTATAAATAATGCACAAAATAGTTAGTCAAATCTACTTTGATATTTCTAGTATTTATGTGGCCATAATATATTACTAGACTCTAATCTTGATCTATAGATATAAATTATTTAATTAGATAATTAAAGATAAATTTAAGGAGTTTAATGTATCTAATCTTAGATAAAATTTAGGATCATAATTTGCATCCATTACTAACATATTTGGGAGCCTAATTAGTCACACAGAAAGAATAGTTGAGAGAGAAAAAGTAATTTAAGTTAGCTTGACATAGACCTCCCCTATGATTTAAGAAACTTTAGAAAATCCCTCAACATTTAAAATTTTCAAAAAAAAATATGGTTTTCAATTTTTCAAGAAAAACTCCTCTTAGACTTTGATAAAAAACTAATGACGAAAAATATGTAGTATAAACATCATACATGGAGTAATTAAATGTCACTAACATAGTAACCTAATTCTATTATTTAACCTGACTTGAAGTAAGTAAATTTTATTTAAATTAATAATTTAATATAATTATAATAAATTATTAATTCAAATTGAGTTTAATTAATTCAGTTCGAGTTAGAGTTAGATTGGAGATCATCTTGTAAGCATAATTTAGTTAGTTCATGTGAGATATTTATGTTGCATATGTTTTATTTTATTTTTTAAGTGAATTTTTAAAAAATGGATTCTTTTAAAAATTGAAAATCATAAAAGGTTTTTTTTGAGAATCTTAAAGATTAAGAAGTTTTTCTAAAGGTTTTTAAACCATAGGAGAGTTTCATGTCTTTTACCCTTTAATAATAAGAACCAATATGATATATTGAATTTTATTTAGTCCTATTTATTATTTAAGTAGAATTATAAAAAATTATAAACCTATTATAAATAAGCAAAAGCTTTAAAGGATTTACTATTCTTTACTTACCCCTCTCTACACCATTTATAGAGTTTTCTTAACAAGTTCGCTTGAAAATTGTTAAATGTTAGATGCTTGTACAGCTATAATGATGATGGTGAACCTATTTTAGATTTTAGTTTGAGGCAATGTGCATTAAGCTTTAAAATAAAGTACGAATTAATGGTTCATGTTTCATTATATTTATGCATTAATTATATTGTAGATTAAATTGATCTTAACTTTTAAGAACTAAATAAAAAAAATTCATTTTCTTCCACTTTGTATGAAATCAAATCTCATCCTAATTTCTAGCAAATACTACCATTGTTATGACTTATTGGTGAAGGTAAAGAGATTGTGCAGTAAAATGCACAGACCTCTTTTGTAGTGTAAAAAACTTTAAAAAACTCTAATCTTTAAAATTATATAAAAAACTCGTTTTAGCTTTTAGTTTTCTAAAAAAGATCCCTTAGATTTCAGTTAAAATATTGACAAAATATATATAATACGAACATCAAATGTAAACTAATTAAATGTTATTTACATGATAATTCAACCAAATTCTTAAACTTGAATCGAACTAATTACATCTGACTCAAATTAATTAAGTCAAATTTAATTAATTCATATATGATTTAAGAGTTAAGTTAGATTACTGTATTAATAACGTTGGATTAGTTCATCTATAATGTTTATACTGTAGTCACCAAAAGAAAAGGAGGCGAGCGTAGGAAATACATAACCCGTTGATTACAGAATTAAATACGACTGTATCGTCTAATTTTGAATCACTTTTGTGGATAATTTATCCTAGATTAAATTAGTTGGCTTTGCAGTACATATTTTCGTGTTTAGATATTACAATCTAGATCAACCCATTTCTTGCACTAATGCACTGGTTAAAATGAGTTGACAAACTTTGCGTTTCTTGTCAATTAAAAAAATCCCTGATCTATGACCAAGACCACTGACCATCATTGCATGCTTGCTTACAGCCTTCAGAAACTCTCCAGGTTTAGCACACAGAATGAACCCTAAAGGCCACTGGTGTATAACAGGCATGATAATTGTCCATCCGTGCGCTTTGAGATCCTCTGTCTCCAAATATTCTGGCCTCCCTGTATCCCTTGCATCCAAGCCATCTATTAGGGACAGAGAATCTTAAGGCCACACGCAGCAAGGTCACGGATGGACAATTATCATGCTTGTTATACATCATATGAATAGATGGCTTAGATGCAAGGGGTACAGGGAGACCAGAGTATTTGGGGACAGACGATCTCAAGGCCATACGCAGCAAGGTCATGGATGGACAATTATCATGCCTATTATACATCATGGCTTGGATGCAAGAGGTACAGGAAAGCCAAAGTATTTGGAGACAGATGAATAGATGACTTGAATGTAAAGAGTACAGAGAGGCCAGAATATTTGAGGACAGAAGAATACGTCCCTTGCGTATGGCTCCTGTTTTTAATCGTCAGACAATGTTTCAGATTCTCTAATTCACGTTACGCTTTTATATATAAATATTTTCTGATAGGTACCCGACATAATTATAGGTATCATAATAATACAGAACCTTTCAAATTATATCTTTTGGCAGGGTTCACCAAAAGTCCGTTGGCACAACCTTCAATTAGTCATGATCATGTTTAAAATAAATATTAATTATTTAATTATTTATAATAAAATGTAACGAATTTATAATATATTTATATAATTTATTTATTCTAACTTTTTTTAAATATTTAACCATTATGAGTAATAGGAATGTGATTATATTAAATAAAATTTTATGTTTATATGAGAAAAATAAAACAAATACTAAAACCCTAGGAAGAAAATGTTGGCCTTTTAGTAACGCAGTTATTTAGACATGGGCCTTCTATCTACTTATATGCCATCTACAAACATTGTTTTCAGACCTCGAAGCAACATGAACACTTCTCCGGAAGAAGCTCACCTGAACCAAGTCGAGGAAGGAAAAGACGAGGCCATTGGATACGCTATGCAACTAGCACTTGGATCTGTACTACCTATGACACTGAAAGTAGCAATTGAGCTTGGCGTTTTCGAGATTATAGCTCGAGAGGGTTCGGGGGCTAAGCTCTCTGCTTCAGACATTGCGGCCAATATTCCCACGCAAAACCCTGATGCACCCTTCATGCTGGACCGTATTCTTAGGCTTTTGGCTAGCCACCAAGTCCTTAGTTGCACTAGTGTGGATGGTGTGACGAGGTTCTACGGTCTTACTCCAGTGGCTCAATACTTCGTCAGTAATCAAGACGGTGGGTCTTTGTGTCCGTTCACGGATTTTGTTCAAGGCAAGGTCCTGCTTGATAGCTGGTAAGTTTCTACAAAAGCCTGCTAGCATCTCAAAAAGCTTTAAATTGCGTGATTATAGTGTTGCGATTTTTTGAATTGTTGTTTTCATTATGTCCTGTTATATTCATAATTATACACGCATTGGCTTTAATTTGTCTCAATAGCTTACAACTTTGAATGTCACCAATAATTGCTTTTAACCATGAGGTCTGGCGTGGTGGTAGCTCACCTCGTTCCTTAACTATGTGGTGGGGGTTTCGATCCTCCCACTCATGAGAATGAAGAGTATCTCGTGGCCAGTCATTTATCAGTTAGTGCAAATTCCCGTGACAAAGGGATTAGTCTTCACATTCGGTGGGGATACCCAGGTTGCACCCAAAAAGACTAATAATTGCCTGTCTATAAGTAATGTAATACATATATAAGATATATATTTTATAAAAAAAATTTGTACAACTTTTAGGATCTAATTTATATTATAAATTATGATATATTAAAATTTTAAATTTATAGGAAGCACTTGAGTGTATTTGATGTTATACTTTAACTAGATTTGAATTGACTGGAGGATGCTCCTCACTATACTTGCCTAATCATTTAAGCATTTCATCGGTCATGAACACCTTTTTAGATGAAAAGCTATTGTAACTATAAAGGGTAAGTAGACTTTGTATTCATTTACGTAAAGATTGTTTATAATATATATTTTTTGCATTTTTGTCAAATTAATGAGATAATAATGTACTTATTTCTTTTAATTTATTAGTTTGATGTGTATTGTTTATTGGATTGAATTTGTATTCAATTAATTAGATTGGTAAAAGATAATAAATATTTATTTAATTAATTTTTTTATATTGAATTATGAGTAATTTAAATTAATTTATTAAAATAATAAAATAAAATATATTTTTAGCTAATTAAATATTTGTCTATTGAATTGATAATACACTTTATAAGTTGATAAATTCTTACTTTATCGACCTACTTAATATTTCTTAAAATTAATAAAATTTATAATCTTAATACTATCTATTTATAAATGTTTTACTTTATTAACTTTTCTATTAAATATAATTTAATTTTTTGTTTTAGGTTCGAATTGAAAAATGCAATTGTACTAGGAGGAATTCCATTTAATAGGGCTCATAGAAGGCATATCTTTGAACACACTGCCTTGGATCCTCGGTTCAACCAGACTTTCAACAGAGCAATGTTCAATTACACTATTTTAGTGGTCAAAAGTATGCTCGAATCATATAAAGGATTTGAGCACTTGAAGCAGCTGGTTGATGTGGGTGGTGGCTTAGGACATACAATCCATGCAATAACTTCCAAATATCCTCACATCAAGGGTATCAATTT
>JANPWT010000009.1:27444484-27464656 GCA_024678245.1 Erythroxylum densum
GTCGATTTGTACACGACTTACACTTACAGTAGACTCACACATTTCACCGCAGGATCAAGCAGATCAAACACCAGATGGCGTGTGTGCATAGACAGCCAGGTTTAAACAGGGAAGTTTTACGAGTTTTGGAACAGCAATACAGTGATCTCCTTTTACAGCAAGAAATCTATAGGAAGCAGAGGTCCAAACAACATTGGCTAGCTGAAGGCGATTCCAATTCAAAGTTTTTTCACCTCATGGCTTCTCATAAACATAAGAAAAACTTCATTTCCAAGCCCAAAAATAACAGCGGCGAATGGATTTATTGGGACTCCGGATTACCCGAGATGTTACTTGAATACTATAAACAACTTTTTACTTCTTCATGTGGAGATACGAATCAGATTCTAAATAATGTTGATAGTAAGGTCACCCAGTCTCAAAATGCATTACTACTGGCCATGTACACTGAAGAGGAAGTGCGACAAGCATTATTTTCCATGCACCCAGATAAATTGCCTGGACCAGATGGCTTCAACCCAGGTTTCTTTCAGACCTATTGGGATATCGTTGGGTAGAAGGTTACTACAGCTTGTCTCAACAGTTTAAATGGAGCAGCGCCTATGCCGGGAATGAACAAAACAAACATCATTCTTATCCCGAAGAAGAAAGCACCAGAAATGATTGCTTATTTGAGACCTATTTCATTAAGAAATGTCACCGATCGTATCATCTGCAAAGCAATCGCCAATAGATTAAAACAGGTTTTACCTTCAATTATTTCAGAGACGCAAAGTGCTTTTATTCCAAATCAGTTAATCACCGATAACATTATTGTGGCATATGAGCTTTTTCATTCTCTCAAAAGGAAAACCCAAGGCAGGACAAGTTCAATTGCATTAAAGACGGATATGAGTAAGGCTTACGACAGAGTTTAATGGGAGTATTTGAAGGGGATTATGTTGAAACAGGGTTTTAATGAATTATGGGTCTCGAAGATTATAAACATAGTATCATCGGTCTCTTATAATTTTGTTCGAGGGAAGGAAGAATACGAACCATTGATTCCTAGTCGAGGCTTGAGACAAGGAGACCCATTATCTCCTTATTTGTTCATCATATGTGCAGAGGGTTTATCGGCTAGTCTTTATAAATCACAGGCACAAGGGTACTTACATGGGACAGTAGTTGCAAGAGGAGCTCCTCCAGTATTACACTTATTTTTTGCGGATGATGCCATTTTCTTTGCAAGAGCTACAGAGGAGGAAGCGCGCAGGTTGAAACATATTCTGCAATTATATGAGCAAGCTTTGGGTCAGAAAATCAATTTCCTCAAATCAGGTGTCTATTTTACTCCAAATACTAGACCTGATATAAAGAATGTAATATGTCAAACACTGGAGGTTGCGGAGATAGCAGAACATACAAACTATTTAGGCATGCCATCAGTCATCGGAAGGGGTAAACGACAAATTTTCCATTATGTGGTAGAAAAGCTTACAAAAAGACTACAAGGATGGAAAGCTAAAATACTTTCGAAAGCTGGAAAAGATATACTGTTGAGGACCGTTGCACAGGCTATGCCAAATTATCTCATGTCCCTATTTCTATTACCACTGGATACCTACCAAGACTTAGAGAAGTTCATGAATGGTTTCTTTTGGAAAAATGGAGGAGGAGCTAGTGGGGGTATACAATGGTTACAATGGCAGAGGCTAGCTATTCCAAAGATTTTCGGAGGATTGGGCTATAGGGATTTAAGGCAGTTTAATATCTCTCTCTTGGTGAAACAAGGCTGGAGGCTCCTTAAATATCCGAACACGATAGCAGTAACCATTTTCAAAGCAACATACTTCCCCCAAACCGATTTCCTTTCAGCAGAGATGGGCAATAACCCAAGTCACATTTGGCGAAGCATCCATCATGCCAAACCAATTCTTAGTCAAGGCTGTCGAAGAAGGGTAGGAGACGGACGAAGCATTCAAATATGGAGAGAGTCGTGGCTGATGGATGTTGATGATCCGTATATACACACGGAACCCAACAAGCAAGTAACATTTATGGCTGAGCTCATTACAGAAAAAAGGTGGAATGAAAACAAGATTCGACAGACATTTAATCAAAGAGACGCAGATTAAATCCTCCAAATCCCACTCAGTTTCTCACAGCAAGAAGATGATTGGCTGTGGACTCTAAACAATCAAGGGGAATATAAAGTGAAAGAGGGATATCGCCTCGGAATGGAAGGGGTAAATATAGATTTACGAGAACCTGATTTTCCATGGGGAAACATCTGGCAAATGCACATTCCCGGTAAGGTTAAGTTTTTTCTTTGGCGTTCATTGAGGAAGATGCTCCTATGCAAAACTAACCTAAAGAAACGACATATCGACATTGATGACAATTGCCCAATATGTGGTAAGGCAGCAGAGGATGAACTGCATATATTGTTACACTGTGAATTTGCTGCATCCGTTTGGCGAGTTTATACCGTGAATTGGGATCTATCTTCTACGACCATATTGCAGTCTTGGTTTACATTGATTTTGTCTGGCTTTCCTAAGGCACAACAGGAACACATTTGTATGATTTTATGGAGTTTGTGGACTAACCGCAATGATGTTATATGGCATAAAAAGAAGCAGAACCCCACCTTCATTCTCCGCAGAGCTTCAACAGCAATTTCCAAATGGCAGACTGCACACCAAAGAAAGCGACCCCTATCCTCACCCAAGCAACACTCTCAACATAATTGGAAAGCTCCACCGCCGAACCATTTTAAATGTAATGTTGATGTAGAGATTTTTTCATTTGGGCTCTATGGCTTAGGAATGGTGATTCGGGACCATAACGGCTTCAACTGTGTTGGAAGATCACTGCTTGTACCAGGATGGAAGGATCCCACACTGGATGAAGCAATATGTTTTTGTGAAGCATTAAGCTGGATCAAAAGCCTTCCTTTTTCTCCGATTTGTGTGGAAACAGACTGTCAAATTCTTACCAGATTTCTAAACGACACGCAAATCTTTCCTTTTTATTTTTCGATGATTATTCAGGATTGTAAAGCTCTTTTGCAAGAGCATCAGTTTATTTCTACTGCTTTTGTTAAGAGATCAGTGAATCAAGTCGCTCATAAAGTCGCTAGGGCGGCTGATTCTATGTCTGATTTCGAATGGGGGGTATGCCCTCCTAATTTTCTGTATGACGTTTTATCTTTGGATCTGAATAAGATGCGCTGAGCGCATATATTAACGTTTCAAAAAAAAGTTATCTTCATTTAAACCAATTATATATTTTTATATTTAATACAAATAATTTTATATTATGTTTACTTTTTTAATTGATTAGTTATAAAATAGCGTAAAAAAAGCTTTACTCGACCAATAGTTATAAGTAACTTATAACTAGTTTGACTTACAATTATAATGTTCATACAAGTATTATATTGTTTAAATTTTATGATAATTATCTATTTTATATTTATTTAATTATTTTTAGTCTTAAATGCTGTATGGAGAACATAAGTTAGTAGAAGGGAAGACCTAAGATATTGAAGAGCATAATATGTATGGTTTGGTAGATTTAGATTCCTATATATCCACTCATATAGTAATTTACTTCATTATATGTGATGAGGCTATTTTTTTACATATTATTAAGGGTTAAATTAATTGTAGTTTAGCACCATTATAGCATGTTTTCTATGGAATTATGTAATAATTGTCTATGTTTAGTTTATTGACTTGTAGGTGATGATTTTGAGGATAAGTCTTATATTTGAGTGCAATACTATAATTGTCAAATCAAGGTAAAGATAAAGTTAATTGTTAGCTCAAGGTTTGTTATTATTGATTTTGATGGCAACTCTATAATATTTCAAAATTCAAATTAAATTTATTTCTTCAATAATGACAAAGGGGGAGAATCAGCGATATATTTGCTTTTGATGATATTGATGATATATTTGCCCTATTCTCTACTAATGGTTGAAATATGATTGAACTGAAATTTGTGAAGTTTAAATCTATGATATGCATAAACAATAGGCTCCTAACTTAAGAGAGGCTCTTATCATAAGAAAGGCTCCTTCTAATCATAACTGTAGAATATATAAAGTTTACAGGTATCTTTCAAAATTCTTTATTATTTTTTGAATTTTGAAAATATATCTGTTATGGCTTGTCATCATAAAAAAGCAGGAGATTGTTAGCTCAAGGTTTGTTATTAATGATTTTGGTGATAACTCTATAATATTTAAAAATTCAAACTGGATTTATTTCCTGTATAGGTAACAGTATAATTCTTAAAAGGAAATGATATTATAGGATAGATGTTTCCTTTTTTACAGGAACTTTCTTAATGAACTTACCTTATTAAAAAAAGATTCCATAATATCTGGAAGAATCTTACCAATCACAAATTAGAACAATTAGCTCTAATATTCTTGTCAAAAAATTTTTCTTAACATCTGAATACTGTAAGATTCTAGCAAAGATGATATCGAAGATTCGTTAGATACAAAGTCAACCCATAATTAAAATGAAGCAACAACTAGTTGAAGAAAATGTATACTTAAGGAAGAGCTAGTGCATTTGCAAAAAACACACAGATTTGCAAAATACTTTAGCAGCATCAATATTCTTGAAATTTATATCTATATCAAACTCCTTGTGTCTTAGAAAGTGAAATCACTCTATTGAGACAGATTGTTAAACTCTTTATACATTTTTTATTAAGAGATTGTAGAGGCTTGTTAAACATTATGAGCTCATTTTGTTTTAAACATTTACAGGTTCCTTTTGTTTTTAAAATGTTAACAGGCTCCTTTAATTTTTTTAAAATGTTAGTAAGCTTCTTTCATTTTTTTAATAGGCTCCTTCTATTTACAGACTTTTTTTGTTAAAATTTAGTAGGTTCTTATCATTTACACAAATTGTTAGTAACTTACAAGTTTTTTTAAGTCACCCACAATTCACCCCTCTTGTGCGTGTTTACTTTATCATTAATAAGTAGTTAATAAGATGAAAAGAACTTTGCAGATGACATTGTAAATTGATTCCAACCATAAGATGTTAAAAACTCAAGAAATTTAGAGAAGCATGCAATATGGTAACAACTTCGTGTTGGCCCATGTTAAAAAACACCTATACATATTTGAGGAGCAATGAGAAATATCAATATCATACATGTTGAGAGACATCTTAATAGCAAAATCCTAGGTCTAATACGAATTATTGTGATATTAATTAATCCATCACTAATTATTGCATGCTCTTTATTATCACACATTGTAACATCACTATTCTATTTTTGAAAGAATATAATAAATTCATATTGAAAGTTATATTATAAACTATATCAATGTCGATTACCTACCAATTTGTAGGATCAAAATTACTTATAACCAAATATTACTATCTCTTCCATCCTCTTCATCAATGCTCTCCTAGACTATATCAACACTTACTTTTACATTTATTTCCTGTTCTTATTGTCCTTCTATTTCTATAGATAGTCCCTTTTAAAGTGACCTTTTTCTTTACAATTAAAGTCTCAATTAGCTTTATCTTTTGATTTAGATTGTCACTTATTCTTTTTTTAGAATTTCTTTCCTTATTCCTTCTTCTATTCATAAATAGATTCAAATATGATCCAGCTCCATAATAATTAAAGACTATTTTCTTTAATTCTTAAACTGTAAGACATCCTTCAAATTGTTAATAATATGTCTCCCATACATCAAAATATCAATAAAATTTTCATATGATTTAGGCAAGGAACAAAAAGAAACGATCATGGAAAAATCCTCATTCTGAATTTTAACCTTCAAACCTCATAAATCCAATATGATCTAATTAAAACTATCAATGTGATCTTTTGCCTATTTACTTGTTTTTCATCTTTAAGGTATACAAATGTTGCTTTTGATATCAAAGATTTGTAAATGATTTCTTCTAATATTTTCTCTCATACTGTTTAATCAATTTGTAAATAATTTCTTATAATACTTACTTTCGAATTTGAAACAACATCTTTACTAATTGGGAGTAAGGCTACTGTACTTCTAGACCTCTCTAGACCATGCATCTTAAGGATTCTTACTAGGTTGTTGTTGTTGTAAATACTTTTAAGTTGTTTTCGTAATAAACTAGTGATTGTTCCATCAACTACTTCTTTTAAGATCTTGTCTCTTAAACTCAACAATTTTACTTCATACGCTTTGAATAATCTTTTCCACATCTGATTCCCCCAAATTCTATAATAATTTTTCTTCTCCTTCCAACACTATTGTGTATCCTATTCCATTAACTTTCATAGATTGAAATTATTTTATCTATTAAATTTCTTAACATCATACATATGAAGAGACATCTTAAGAAAGGCTCCTATCATAAGAAAGTCTCCTGTTATAAAAAAGGCTTCTTCTAATCATGACTGTGAGGAAGAATATATAAAGTTTATAGGTATCTTTTGAAATCCTTTATTATTATTTTTTAATTTTGAAAATATATCTGTTATGGCTTGTCATCATCAAAGAGCAGGAGATTGTTAGCTCAAGGTTTGTTAATAATGATTTTGATGATAACTCTATAATATTTCAAAATTCAAATTGGAGTTATTTCCTTGTATAGGTAATGATATAATTCTTAAAAGGAAATGATATCATAGGATAAATGCTTCATTTCTTACAGGAACTTTCTTAATGAACTTACCTTATTAAAAAAGATTCCACAATATTTGGAAGAATCTTACCAATCATAAATTAGAACAATTAGCTCCAATATTCTTATCAAAACTTTTTTTCTTAACGTCTGAATATTGGAAGATTCTAGCAAAGATGATATTGAAGATTCGTTAAATATAAAGTCAACCTATAATTAAAATGAAGCAACGGCTAATTGAAGAAAATGTCTATTTAAATAAGAGCTACTACATTTGCAAAAAATACACAAATTTCCAAAATACTTCCACAACATCAATATTCTTGATATTCATATCTATATCAAACTCCTTGTGCCTTAGAAAGTGAAATCACTGTATTGAGAGAGACTGTTAAACTCTTTATAAATTTTTTATTGAGAGCTTGTAAAGGATTGTTAAACATTATAAGTGTGGAAGGTTAAAGAGCTTTGAAAAATATGTACTTATGAGCTAGGAAAGACTCGTGAAAATTTACTAATTGAAGTTTTATAGTGAAATACTTAACTTTAATACTTGAGGACTGGATGTAGGCTTCGTTAAAAGTCAACCCAGTATAAATCGACCGTGTCACTCTCTCTCTCTTTTAACTTTTAAATTTTTGCATTATAGTGTGTGTGTTTAATTCATAAGAGGCTCCTTTACTTTTGAAATAGACTCCTTCTATTTTAACATTGCAAGAGGATTCTTTCGTCGACAAACTCATTTCATTTTAAACGTTTACAGGCTCCTTTCATTTTTAAAACTTTATTTAATGCATATCATCATAAATTGTGTCACGAGTCTAAGGTCTATCTCATACTTAACATCAATGCTAGCTTACTTTTGACTTGAAAATCTAACTAGTATAAAACTAACAACGGTGCCCTATTCTTGTCCAGCTTCAATTATCTACTAAAATAGATATTGAACACTTTCAAAAAAATAAACATGATTGTATGTATTTGAAGCCCACTCAAGGTCTCATTCCTATTAGTGAAACTATGTTACATATTCATTTACTTATGCGATCACATACGTGTAATGCAATGATACGTCAATGTTAAGTATTTTTAATTTGGGCATTATTTGTATTTTTGATATATTTGGTATATCTTTTATGATAAGAAGTTGACTTGGTATACAATTCCACCATCTTATATTATGGAGTATTTTTGGAAGTTAAGATAGTGTGGAAGGAAGGAATCCTACATGAGATATAATCCTAAAGAAATAGGATTTATTGGAGATAAATTGATAAGTTATTATTTTTATGTTAACTTTGGATATAAATCCCTTTAATATGTTGAAATTCTTATTTAGAATTAATGAACTTGTTTCTTAATTGTTCTCAGATGATTTTTAGCTCATGGGAGATAAATTTGAATAGTTGGTAGAAAGGTTATCGACTAAGCTTGGGCACGTGCAATGTAAAAGTTTATCAGCAGAATCTAATTTGAAAACAAATTCGATAGACTTAGGATTCTAATTATTTTGGTAATTAAGTCGTTTTTTTTATATGGGGATCTGATACCTAATTTTGAGGGGAAGTGTATCTGATAAAATAACGATAAGAGCGAAGAAAAAAAAACCTTGGGAGACATCTTATCTTTCACATTTTTGTTTTGACTTTTTGGGATTTTTTGTATTTTTTGGACAAAGTGCAGAGATGGAGACCAGTTGTTCTGCTATTTTTCTTTTGAGTTTTACCTCTATTATGAGTAGCTAAATTGTTTTTCTTAGCTGAAGGAAACCAATGTTATCATCTAGCATGTGTGAGATTTTTTGGATAAAATTTAATTCATTGATGAATATTAAGTGTTTTTCATATTGCCTTTATGATTGAAATGATCGATCTCTAGGGTGTGTAACTAGGAATTGAGCGATTTAATTTACAACTAGATTAGTAGGACTTGCGTTTAGTTTTGCTAATCCAAAGTGGTAAATCGGATTGCCATCTTTTACATTAGGGATTGGAAATTCTAAAAGGATAGTTATATAAACTAAACACATATCAATTTTGTATTTTTTTGCTCACTGATTCTCTTAGTTCTTAAAGCTATTAATTAATCAAACTTAAGATCATCTCTAAGTTGTTAGTTGATAAGAATGATTAGAATACACATTTCTATTCATTTAATCCTAAGAGAGAACACCATTCAATGAGTATTTATTAATGGACTTAATTTTATATCAATGATCCATACCAGTTTGATAAAGTATGTGACCCAAAACCAAGGTTTGTTTATTAATTTTCCAAATCTGATTATTTTTGTTTATTTCTAATTTTTGTCATTTTTAATTTCTTAAAATCATGTTAATTCAACAACCCCCCTAACTCGTGAAACACTTACCAATAGATTCTTCATGGGAACGATCTCAACTCTTCAGTAACTACATATTTCATTATTAAAGTTGGTATTAATTTGGTTGTAGGTGACAACATTACTATAAACATATTTTGTTAGAGATAAACATATAGGAGATTTATCGAAGATTTGCAGATTTTTGGCAGCTGCATTTTCATATATTTGTGTAGAAAAATAAGCAGTTGATTCATTAATTTTTGCAATTGCATTTGTTTGTGCTTTCATGAACAATTACATGCTCCATTGATCGATTCTTTGGTGCTGTTGTATGTGGAGTTCTCAATGACCAACTTATAAAGTTTACAGCAAATTTTTGTTGGAAAACTCCCCTAGATTATGGTTAAAGCGGTTACACTTATGGGGGACTATTATATGACTCAAGTGTTCTTTTGTTCCTTATAATTCTTGATTTAATCATTTGAGATACTATTTGTCTTTGTTATCATTCGTTGCTTCAATATCCTTTCTTAAGGTTGGTATGAGGTGGTCATAGTATTTAGTGTGAGATAATTTTCAGGGTGAGTACGAGTTAATAACGTCAAAGAATGAGTGGTGTCCGCTTCGTAATAGCCTTATGTAAGATTATTGTACTTTGGTGAAAGTTGATTAATCTAGGTGAGGGCCCGAAAATGCAAGTTGTGTATGTCAAACGACGTTAACAAATTTTGCGTGTTGATTTATTTGCTGTGCATTAAGTTTCTCTGCTTATGATTAAATTCTAGAAAATTCACAGCTACTAATTCAGTTACTTTCTGATAAGAAACCTTCATTGTTAGTTTGAAGCAACTACAACAAAACATAAATGTTACAAAACTACAACCTCAGGTTTTTCAATCAACATTTCATTTGTTCACAAACTCTAACAACTCGATTTTTTTATATTTGGTAAAATGCCTGACACCAAAGTAATGGGCTTGAGCATGCTGGGCTAAGTGGGCAAGCAATTATAGGCCATAACTTTAGGCCTTCTTTTCGTTTTTTACATGCTCACATTTTGTTATTTCTTTTCTTCATTTTCATATAAGTGGTTTTGTACATGGTATTAGCTAAATAGTTTTCGGTATTGTGCAGCTAGCATATGGTAGTGTTGTTAGTTAGAGCTTGTTCTAGGAGAAGCAACCAATAGAAATAGGGTTAGCGAGTTTAAATAAGGTCCTATAAATACAATATTATGAATAGTATGAAAATATCTACTATTTTTTTCATGGTACCGGAGACAAATATGTACCTTAACCTACAATGCCTAATATAGATGACAACAGTGGCTTTAGTGCCATAAAGATGCCACCAACAAATGAATACGAGTCCTACTTTATTACCAATACTGAAAGCATTGATGCTGTGCTTATCACCACACCCTTTAACGGCAACAACTACATCACCTAGAGTAAGTCCATGACTATAGCTTTATTTGCTAAGGACAAGCTATCCTTCATAAATGGAACCTGCATCATGCCTACAAAAGATCCAAGTTTATAAGCAAAATGGAAGAGAGCAGACAACATAGTGAAATCATGGATTCTCAATGCCATGATTAAAGAACTAGGTGATGCCTTTCTATCTTTTACTACTGCTAGAGAACTTTAGGTAGAATTACAAGAGAGGTTTGGTGAAGCTAATGGGCCATTGTTATACCAAATAGAAAGGGAAATAAGTTCACTTAAATAGGGCACCTTAACAATTTCTGCTTATTACACTAAACTTAAAATTTTGTGAGCTGATTTGTCTAGTTTAAGTCCTATTCCTATGTGTACTTGTGATGCTTCAAGGGCTATCACTGCTAGGGAAAATGCTAATAGACTTGTGCAATTTTTAATGTCTCTTAATGATGAGTTTGAGTATGTTGTTAACCAAATTATGTTAATGGAGCACTACCTATAGTAAATAAAGCTTTTTTTATGCTATGAACTGTTGAAAGACAACGAGTAGTGAATTCTACTATAGACAATACTCCTAACATGTCAATTCTAGCTAAATAATCTAATAGCCTAAAGAAAGGTGGGAGAAATAATAACAATTCTAGCAAAGGGCCTTATCTCAAGAAGGAGGATAAATACTGTGAAAAATATAAAAAGAATGGGCATATCTTAGAGACTTACTTCAAATCATGGAGTCCCTAATTGGTACAAAGAGCTTGCTACACTGAGGGAGAAAGGAAAGGCAAACATGGCCCAAATAGCTGACAATCCTATAGATACCATATAAGAGCAGAATGAGGAAAATCCATGGAATGGACAGATATCTTCTAGTCTTGCTAATTTCATTTAACAAAAGATAAGTAAGGCCATCAAATGCAAGACTACTGGGGAGGTAAAATATTATGGGTATCAAAACTATGCAGGTAATGTTACACATTCTGTGAACACAACATTTAATTGTGATGATTCTTAGCTTGTTGATTCATGTGCATCTACACATATGACAACAAACCTTAGTCTTTGCACAAAACATGTGGTTAATAATGCCTATGATCCTGTAACTCTACTTGATAGGACTAATCAGGAGGCTTCTCAGATTGTCCAAGCTCACATTGGCCAGACACATTCTTCAAAAATCTATTGTTTGTCAATAAACTCAATGTTCAGAATGAAATTGTTTTTTTTCCTTTCTAACAAGTTGTTTTTGCAGGACCTTGAGACTAATGATGTTATGGTTATTATCAAGGCAGTGAATGGATTATATGAGCTAGACATAGAGACTCTCCTACCCCCTGATAGCCTAAAAGGTCCCTCTATAAAGTTCTACAATACTGAGAATGTGGCTTTTAATGTTTCTATGACTTTTGATATGTGGCATTCTAGACTAGGGCATGTATCTAAGGAAAAACAGCAGCATATTAATGAAATAAATGTTTTTGTTCCTATCAAACATAAATGTTAGATCTACCCTTTGGCTAAACAGCTTGGACAACCATTCCCTAAGCATGAAATACATACACATAGACCTTTTGAAATCATCCAAATAGACTTACAGAGATGTTATAGTGTTTCTACTATGGGTGGTTCACACTACTTCCTTACCATTGTGGATGATTTCACAAGGGCCACCTGGACCTTTATTCTAAGACACAAATACCAGACACAACAAACCATCGTGCAGTTTCTTTAAAAACACTGAGAGACAGTTTGACACTAGAATATTGAAAATACAAACTGATAATGGAAGATAATTCATTAGCAAGAATGTAACAAAACTTTCACAGAGATAAGAATTAAATATCAAAAGTGTATCCCCTATACACCACAACATAATAGTGTGGTGGAAGTTAAACACAAAAATTTACTACAGATCAATAAAGCCTTACTATTCAAAGCTAAATTACCTAGAGGTTATTGGGAAGACGCACTATTAACAACTATATACCTGATAAATAGAATCACAACCAAAGTCTTAGATTCGATAAGCCCTTTTGAGAAACTGAAGAGAAGAAAACCCAATTATAAACAACTAAAAATCTTTGGTTGTCTTTGCTTTGCCTTAGATAAAACACCAAAGAAAACAAAATTGGATCCTAGGTTAAAAAGATGATTTCTTGGATATACAACATATTACAAGGCCTATAGAGTCATGGATTTGGAAACTAAAGTAGTGTTTATGTCAAGGGATGTTATGTTCTATAAAAATGACTTCCCTTTAGTAGAGAATGTTACTAACACTACACAAAATCTAGAACCCTTATTCATAGGTAACTTAACTGATGCACACACAGAATATCCTACATAATCACTAACCATGACAACTAGACAACCCACTATCCAAGGTGATAATGATTCAGAAGAAGTACTATGTAATCACCAAAGTTCCCAGCCACCTGACTATCCCTTAGTTGACAACCTACCAGACCAAAACACATTACCTACTATTCCCAGACAAAGAAAAAGTAACAAAACATACACCACCCCCAAATACCTGCAAGACTATGTCCATCAGACCATAGCACATCAATCCATTCACTCTCCTGATGGTGACAATGCAGCATTGTAAGTCTATTGTACTGTAGGAACAACTGAAGAAGGGTTAAGGATGTTGAACATCAAACATAACAATATTTACAACAACTTTATGGGTAATGTCTCTGTAGCTTTTGAACCTTTATCCTATGAAACTACTAGTAAAGGTGAAAGATGGGTAGAGTCTATGAAAACTATCTATCTTAGAGAAGAATGAAACTTGAGAACTTACAGAGCTACCTAAAGCGAGGAAGGCTATAGCCTCAAATTGAGTGTACAAAGTGAAGTACAATCCAGATGGAACAGTAGATAAACTGAAATTTAGGCTTGTAGCCAAATGCTTTAGCCAAAAAGAGGGAGTTGATTACTCAAAGGTTTTCTCTCCAGTGGCAAAGTTTGTTACTATAAGGATGTTCTTGGCCATTACTGCCTTTAGGCAGTGGTCAATCTAGCAATGTGACATCAATGATGCTTTGCTTTATGGCTATTTAGAAGAAAAGCTATATATGTTACCCCCACAAGGTTACACTAAAGCTAAGGAAGGGTAGATATGTAGGCTAGTTAAATACATCTATGGCTTAAAACAAGTTGGCAAGTAGTGGAACAAGGAATTATTCACAAAACTATACTCTATAGGGTTCACAAGATCAGAGGCAGATCATTGTCTGTGCACTAATGGCACAGGGGATGATTTCATGGTAGTAATCATCTATGTTGATGATATTTTGATGACAGGTGCCAATGAAGAACAAATAGAATCAGTTAAGAAGGCATTGAATGCAAAATTCACTATCAAGGTTTGCTAAACTCTTCATGGGAATTGAAATAGCAAGAGTAAAAGATGGGATGATACTTACATGAGGCAAATATACCAGAGATATCTTGCAAGAAACGAATTTGTTGGATTACACACCTTGTATAGCTCCCATAGACCCTGGAAACAAGTTAACCATTGAAGAAGGTGAATTATTAGACAAACCATAAATGTATAGAAGATTAGTGGCAAGATTACAATATTTAGGCTTCATTAGGCCTGATATTGCATATGTCACACATCAACTTAGCCAATTTATGAACAACCCTAGACTACCACATTGGGAAGCTACTAAACGGGTGCTGAAATATCTTAAAGGAGCCCATAATCTAGGAATATTTTATGTAACAGAAGAAACCCCTCACCTTATGGCTTATTTTGACTTGGATTGGGGAAGTTGTGTCTTCTTCAGAGGATCGTTAACGATCTTCTGTGTGCTCCTTGGGAAGTCACCAATCTCTTGAAAAACGAAGAAATAAACAATGGTAAGTTGCTCGTTAGTTGAATCGGAGTATAGAAGTTTAACGTCAACTACTTGCGAATTGAAGTGGATAACATAATTGCTCCAAACATTTTAGTTTAAAGTTCAAGAACCCATACCTTTATACTGTGATAATCAAGCCGCCATCTACATCTCAAAGAACCCAGTATTTCATGAGAGGATGAAACACCTTAAGATCGATCTCCATCTGGTTGGAGATTGTGTGAATTTAGGATTCCTGGAGTTAAAACACATGAATACAAAAGGCTAACTTGCTGATCTATTTATAAAAGCGTTATCTGTATGCTTGTTTTCATGTTTCATTGGCAAGTTCGGAGCTATTTGTTTTCAATCAGAGCTCCGGCTTGAAAGGTGGGTGGTAAAATATCGGAAAACTCAATAATGGGCTTGAGCAGGCTGGGCTAATTGGACAAGCAACTGCAGGCCACAACTTTAGGATTTCTTTTCATTTTTTTTACATGTTCAAATTGTGTTATTTCTTTTCTTCATTTTCATACAGGTGGTTTTATACATGGTGTTAGCTAAATAGTTTTGGGTAATGTACATCTAGCACGGAAGTATTGTCAGTTAGAGCTTTCCTTGATTCCAGGAGAAGCAACCAATAGAAATAGGGTTAGGCGAGTATAAATAAGGTCCTGTAAATACAGCAATATTATGAGTAGTAAGAAAATATCTACCATTGTTTCAATATTCTTAGGTGGTCTGCCAAAATAATGATACAAGTTACTATTATTGTATGTTCTTAAGCATAAAATTTGATTGGTCTAATCTAAGCACATAATTGGTCTGACTGTCTGAGTCGTGGAAGCTACCGATTTGGAATTTTCCAAAACCAATCATGTATATATCAGGGACCACTAAAGTATATGCTTTTTGTAATAATCAAATCAAAGATTGGAATAGGACTGGACGGCAGGCACTTTTGTTTCATGTCCATACCCCTTTTCTTTTAAAACGGACGCTTCAGACATCATCTTTTCACTCTACTTATATGCTATCTATAGACATTGTTTTCAGAACTCAAAACAAGATGAACTCTACCCCATACGAAGCTCGCCTGAACCAAGTCGAGGAAGGAAAAGACGAGATCATTGGATATGCTATGCAACTTGCACTTGGATCTGTACTACCTATGACACTAAAAGCAGCAATCGAGCTTGGCGTTTTCGAGATTATAGCTCGAGAGGGTTCTGACGCTAAGCTCTCTGCTTCAGACATTGCAGCCAAGATTTCCACGCAAAACCCTGATGCACCCTTGATGCTAGACCGTATTCTGAGGCTTCTGGCTAGCCACCAAGTGCTTGGTTGCACCAGTGTAGATGGCCAGACAAGGTTCTACAGCCTTACACCTGTAGCTAAATACTTTGTCCGTGACCAAGATGGGCTGTCTTTGGCTCCCCTGGTGGAATTGATTCAAGGCAAGGTTCTTCTGGCTAGCTGGTTAGTTTTTGCAAAAACTTGCCTTATATCTAAGAAGGTTTTAAATTGTGTTGTTAGCTAGTTGTGGTGTTGCGATTTTTTTGAATTATTCTTATCATTTTGTGTTTTACATTCATGATTATACATACATAATAGTTTACAACTAAAATGCCGCCTACTCGATTGCCTTCGTCTAAAACTATATATATATATATATATATTAAATTAATGATCTCATAAATTAATAAGATGTATTACCTTTTTAAAAGTTTCTTAAGCGACTTAAATTTTAAATGATATTATAAATTAATACTAAAACTATAATTTTTTATAATTTGTTTATAATATAAATTAATATTTACTAAAAATAATTCATACCTTTTATTTTTTTATTTGACTGAATTGGGTAATTATCTATGGCTAAAAGAAAGTTTTTATTATGGAACTTTTTTTAGAAAATTATGCCATATGAGTAGTAATTCACGTTTGCATATTTTAAATAAAGTGAATTTGTAAAATTTCCAATGATTTGTTTAGGAAAATTTTCTGAACCATTCTTGTTACAAGAAATAAAAACTATGAAACTTTTTTTTATCTTAATTCTTTTATTCAAATTGCTTTGTGGCAAGAGAATGATTAAGTTGTAAATTATAAATAATCTTGTTTTATTCATATTGCAAATACTTTTTTACAACGATCTAACCTAGTTTCTCCTTACAGACTTTAATTGCATTTTCTCTAATTAAGTCAACCAGAAGATAACATATATAACTCGAGTTTATTTCATATTATAATTTGACTAGTAAAAATATCTCATTGCTGCGGTTCTTTTTGAGTGCATAATGATTTACGCATCTCGTATGTCATGATTGATTCTTTGAACACTTTTTAGATTAAAAGCTATAAGTAATTTATATTCAATTTATTATGATGATAAAATGCAAATAATTTTTAACTAATTAAATATTTATTCATTGAATTAGGAATACACTTTATAAGAATAAATTATTAACATACCAATTAATTGATATCTCTTTAAATTAAGGAATTTGAATTGACCTTAATGGTATTAATTTGTAAATATTTTACTATACTGTCTTTTCTATAAAAATAGAAGATATAATTTAATTTTTCATTTTTAGGTTTGAATTGAAAAATGCAATTGTCCAAGAAGGAAGTCCGTTTAATAGGACATATGGGATGAGTATCTTTGAATACCCTGCGCTAGAGCCTCTGTTCAACAAGGTTCTAAACAGTGCAATGTTCAATTCCACTTCTTTAGTTGCCAAAAGTATCTTGGAATCATACAAAGGATTTGAGAATTTGAAGCAGCTGGTTGATGTGGGTGGTGGCTTAGGACATACAATCCATGCAATAACTTCCAAATATCCTCATATCAAGGGTATCAATTTTGACTTGGCTCATGTTATAGCAGGAGCTCCGACCTACTTCGGTATGATTATTTCTTTTTTAAGTACTAATATTAATGCCCCAATATTTTAGTCGCTAAATCATCATAATACAAATTATGTCTGAAGATTCGATAAAATGAGACATCTTTATGCAATAATCTACGTGTCTAGTATATCCAATGCTCAAGTTTGTGCATGTACTATATAGGTGTTGAACATGTTGGAGGAGATATGTTTCGAAGTGTTCCGAATGGAGATGCTATTTTCCTAAAGGTGAAAAACTATGCTAGTACTATTTTCAATCTGCTTTCAACTTAGAGGTAGAAAATCAACTAAGCTACCATCTTTGGCAGTGGATACTTCATGACTGGTGCGACGATAAGTGTCTGAAATTGTTGCAAAATTGCTACAAAGCCATTCCTGAAAATGGGAAGGTTATTGTGGTCGAAGGTATTTTACCAGTTATGCCTGAAACTAGTGCTACTGACAAATGTATGGCTCAACAGGATGTGCTTATGATGACACAAAGCCCAGGAGGAAAAGAGCGAACCAAAGAGGAATTCTTGGCCTTGGCAACTGGAGCTGGATTCTCAGGCATTGATTTCAAATGCTTTGTATGTAACTATTGGGTTATGGAGCTTGTCAAGTAGATTGTTTTCTTCATAAAAATTCTGTTAATAAGTGATTTCTGTTTTTGTTCAATAAAAAATATAATTTATGAGAACATTAAGTGATAAATACACATAGATTTACTTTATTTAGTAATGACTTTTTCTTTATCGCTAATTAATTTGAAAAAATAAATTCCCATTGCCAATGTTCTTTTCTTTATTACTATGTATTAATTTCAAAACATTGTTTCGTTTTTTTCATTACTTATTTAATATCCTTTTCTTTGTTACTATTTATCAATTTCAAAAAATATTTTTTTTGAAGAATAAAAAATAAAACATGCATGATTTAAAGAATTAGGAGCACATATAAATCCTACTATCGTATACAATTTGGACATTGATTTCATTGTTATTTAAAAGTTACCCCCTTTGTTGATTTCATATTTTTGTTACTATTTAATGATTTCAAAACATGATTTAAAGAATTAGCGCGCACACACAAACAACAAACATAACATAAAGAAAGTGGAATAAATAATTTAAAATAATATATAATATTAAGTAATTATTCAAATGATTATAATTTTAATATTCATATATAAAACTCAGATATCACAAAATTAAAGCAATGATTAATACATAAATATTAAAAAACTTGTTAATAGCAAAAATGTGTACTTTTATTTAAGACTGATTATCTTTAGAGAATGATTAGTCACCTTATTATTTAGACACTCGCAAAGGATGCTCAAATGCATCCAACAGCGACTCATAAAACTTGACCTCGAATCAAATAGTTAAAAAGAACATATAATATTAAGTAATTAATTAATATTAAAATACATTGTGCCTCAGCTAAGTTAGCTGTTTTCATTCAATCTGCTTTCATCCCGTCCACATACATTGTCTTGTGACCTCAAATTATTAAAAATTTGCCAAATGAAATGTCGTTATTATATACTCACGTCCAAAAAGAGTCGTAAGATGTTTAACTTCCTTGTAGTGTGACCTCAAATTATTAAAAATTTGCAAGATAAAGTGGATAGCATAAAATATGTTATATATAAAGATATAATTTTTAATTTTTTGTATTAAAATTTTAATAATATAAAATTTTAATTAGTTAAACTTTGTCTAATTTTTCTTCAAATTCTGTTATAATCTTTATTGGTATTATAATTAGGTTACTAAGTATAACAAATAAAGATTAATAGATTTAAATATGATAGATACAATCCATAAATTGATCTAACGATTTTCATTTAGCTATAGATTAGAGAAAGTTACTAAGATACGAATGACTTCACTTCTGAAAGAGAGATGACATAAATTTATAATTGAAATTATCCCATCGCTACAGCAAAAGATGATTTAGTGAACGTTAAATTTGTAACAGTTTAAAATGTGTGGACTTTAGTAAATTAATATGCAACGCGGTTAGTAATTTACAACACTCTTAGTAATTTGTTGCCATATATTTTAAAATGCAACAAAATTAAAAAGTCGTTGTTATAAAATTTTATATAAATAACAATTATATTTATTGCAACTTTAAACAACAATTAAGGATTGTAATAAATAGCTTCGGACTCAAACCCACTTAGGCTTAAGTTCTACCTAAGCTTGAGCACAATTGAGTCTAACCAAACTTGATTAAAATATTATTTAATTTAAAAATAAAAATAACATTATTTTTTTGAAATTTAAATTTTGAATCAAGTTAGATTAGACAACCTGAGCTCAACCTGAAACTTAAAAATAATTTTAAAAAACTAAACGCAACCTAAATTCTAATCAACTTGGGCCGAATCAAGCTAAATTAAACCAAAATGGGTAACTTTTTTTCAAATTAATAACAATTAAAGTATTATTATTCTATATTATGTACATATATATATACATACATATATATATATACATACATATATATATATACATATATATAAATAGTTTTATGTTCTTTATAACATTGGAGGAAGAAAATGACATATAATAATCCGTATGAGAGATAAGGTGCCAAGTTTTTTTTGGTTTACGAAGGAAAAAAAACCCAAAATACTATGGAACTAATACAGTACTCTGCAGTACAAAGCTCCTGTCTTGTCTTGGTGGATAAATTCCATGACTGACATCGGAGGCTCCTAAAGAATATGCATGCCTGGGTTGGCAGGACTATGAGAGCGGCTAGGTGATCGACACACTGGTTTCCTTTGTGATGTACATGTTAAATTTGCACTTCCCAATCTCGTTGGATTAACCCGCGGGTACCTGCCACTAAAAAATGATTCTCAGCTAACACTGTATTGGAAGAGGACATGATATTAATGATTTCTTAGGAATCCACTTCGACTATGACCCGACGATATCCAAGCGACTTGAAGTAAATCACTTGTTAATATAGAAATCACGTATAATAAGTAAAATACACAAGAAGG
>JANPWT010000009.1:27633040-27643916 GCA_024678245.1 Erythroxylum densum
ACCCACTAACCACGTTAATCACAATAGAATTGTCTTAGGCACACAAACCGGGAATGTCATGTATGCATGTACAGTAATTTCATGTGCATAATTGCTACTGTGTACCAATCCTATTATGCATGAGCAATCCTATGAAATCCCAATCTAGCCCATCCTATGCCAATTTACTATTCTACCCTTCCAATTGAGGGTGGAATGTTACAAGTTCAATTTCGTGCTTAATGCAGTCTATAAACTACCCCAAAATCTATAAGTAAATCTTCGATCCCTGTCTGATACAATAGACAGCAAAACTTCATGTAATCTCACTATTTCATTAACATATCTTCGGGCTAACTGATCCAATGTATTGTCTTCCCTTATAAGTAAAAAATGGGTCGATTTTGTCAATCTGTCAATGATGACCCATATGGCATCGTGTTGCCTTGGAGTCCTTGGCAACTTCATAATAAGATCCATATAAATTCTCTCCCATTTCCACTTCGAAACAGTTAATAACTATAACTTCCCAACAGGAGCTTGATGCTCAGCCTTAAACTGCTGACAAGTCAAACACTTAGCAACATACTCAGCCACCTGCTTTTTCATCCTTGACCACCAAAAATGTTATTTCGGCGTATTATACATCTTGGTAGTACCAAGATGCATGACATAAGCTACTATATGTGCTTCCTCCAAAATTGCTTTTCTTAAATCTTCCACATCAGGTACACATAATCTCTTCTTCAACCACAATACATTGTCTTTTAACTCAAACTCAGAACTTGGATTTTGTTTCAATTTTTCAATAAGCTTCACTAATTCTAGGTCTTTACTTTGGACTTTCCTAATCCTTTATTGCAATATTGGTCTAAGCTTCAATGTAGTTATAAATACTTTATTTTGTCCAATTCAACTCAACATTCAATGCTCTCAGTTGTACTATGATTGGTAATCTCGAGGCCTGAATCTGTGGCACATTGCTATTCGATTTTCTACTTAATGCATCAGCTACCAAATTAGCTTTACTCAAATGGTATTCAATCGTACAATTATAGTTTTTTAGTAGCTCAATCCACCTCCTTTGTCCCATATTAAGCTCCTTCTAACAAGATAGATATTTCAAACTTTTGTGATCAGTAAATATTTAAAATGTCTCACCATATAGTAATGTCTTCAGATTTTTAAGGCAAACACCACTGTAGCAAATTCCAAATCATGAACCGGATAATTAACTCATGAGACCTTATCTGTCTCGATGAATATATAATCACTTTACTATACTGCATCAAAACACACCATAATCCTTAATGTGAAGCATCACTATACATAATATGTCCACTAGATTCAGATGGAATAGCTAACACCAGTGCTGTAGTCAACTGATGTTTCAATTCCTCAAAACTTTTCTAAGATTCCTCAGTCTATCGGAAAGATACATTCTTCTTTAGAAGATTTGTCAAAAAGGTAGACATCAATGAAAAGCCCTTACAAACCTCCTGTAGTAACCAACTAGTCTAAGGAAACTCTGAACCTTAAATACATTTTTAGGAGCTTCCCAATTCATAACTATTTTAACTTTCTTTGAGTCTACTCGAATGCCCTGTCCAGATACTATATAATCTAATAATACTACTTGATCAAGCCAAAATTGACACTTACTAAACTTGGCATATAACCACTTCTCTCTCATTGTCTATAAGACTAATCTTAAGTGTTCATAATGTTCCTTATTGCATTTCGAATATACCAAAATATCATTAATAAACATAATCACAAAGTGATCTAGATAAAGCTGAAATACCTTATTCATTAATATCATAAAAACTGTTGGAGCATTAGTCAATCTAAAAGGCATCATCAAAAATTCAAAATGCCCATATCGGTTTTTGAGCGCACTCTTTGGTACCTCAACTTCTGCTATCTTCAACTAATAATACTCTGATCTCAGGTCTAGTTTAGTGAATACCTGAGCTCTCTGTAACTTATCAAGTAAATCATCTATCCTCGATAAAGGATACTTATTCTTCACTGTCACTAGATTCAACTCTTTATAATCAATGCACAACCTCAAAGTCCTATATTTTTTCTTTACAAATTGAACTGGGGCTCGCCATAGTGACACACTAGGCTTGATAAAACCTTTTTCAACAACTATTGCAACTATTTCTTAAGTTCGTTAAGTCCCACAGGTGCCATCCTATACGAAGGAATAGATATAAGAGCGGTACTCAGAATAAGGTCAATAGTGAACTCTGTTTTCTTATCTGGGAGTAATCCCGATAGCTCACTAGGAAACACATCTAGAAAGTCTCTGACATCAGGAATGTCTTCTATGGTCTACTTAGTACGAGTATCAGTCACATAGGCTAAATAAGCCTCACATCCATTTTGAATAAGTTTAAAGGCATTTATTGACGAAATTAATCTAGCTGGCATTACTTGATTAATACCTCGAAGTATCATCTTTGGTTGATTTGGAGATTCAATAATCACTTCCTTAGTGTAGCAGTTTATTATTGCCCTATGTGCAGTAAGTCATTCCATACCTAGAATAAGGTCTATCTCTCTTAACTGCAATACTATCAGGTCGACTTTTAACTCTGCTTGATTAACCCAAATAATACTTTTTTATAAACTTCCCACTTACTGTCGTACTACCTATTGGAGTACTCACTTCTAAGCCACTTCTCAACATCACTCTCTCACATTGCAGTTTAGATGTCAGGTGTGCTGTAATAAATGAATGGGTAGACCCTGGATGTAATAATGTAAATGCCTTGAAATTAAAGACAGATTGTGCACTAACCCTAAAAACATATCAAACACTTCCTACTTTCCACAATTCATACCTTCATATGCAAGTTCAATTCATGCAATTTCAACTAGTATGTTAACTATTTAAATCTCCTCAAAACCCTACTTATTTGGTCATTCTCCACATATCATTATCCATGTAACCTTAACTTTCTCAAATTCAAGAACACTTCGATAAAATCCTTTTTTAATATAACCTTACCCTTATTTATACTTTAATCCTCTACCTAAACCACCCATACAAACCATTATGTTCTAGTATCAAAAGCAAAACAGAAACCCTCCATTTATCCATTAAATTCCAGCACAACTTCATCATTAATACTATATGCAATACATCCCAATTCATTCACCATAAATGTTATGCTAACAATATCATATTATGGAAAGAAATCACTTACTTATTTAGCATAAAGCTTCCTCAATTATCAAGATAACCTAACCTTCCAAACTTGTAAACATAAAGCTTATTTCCAAAAACAAGATCAAAACACAGAGGGACTTCAACAAAAAGATAAAGACATCTTGATTTTGGAGTGTTAAGGTGTAGGATTTTGGGCAAAACTCAAAGTGTAAGGGTGATATGTGTGAGTTAATGGTGAGGAAGATAGAGAGGGTAAATGTAATGACAACAAAAGAAAAATAATCTTTTAAGTGTGGGAAAATCATCAGTGTAAGTGTATGGTGAGAATATGAACACTTGGCATGACACTTATAATGCTAATATCTAAGCCATATGTTTGATCCTTCAACTACCAATTGTCACTTAATATTTGGTCCATTTGTCACTCAACTACACCACCATTTGTGACTTATTTGTTCTAGCCATTTATCACCCAATTAGTTAGCCATTTGTCACTCATTCCTAGTGCCACGTGTCACCATTCCATAAGCTTAACCAACCTAAATTTCCATATATCAATTTGTCTTGCCATTTAACAATTTTCCTAAACTAGATGTATATATCACTTCATTAATCACCCAATTGTAACAATAGATCCCAAATTAATCATTATAGCCCATCAAACCACAATTTGAGACATATTCAATACACAATTACATTTTGATCATTTAAAATCTTTCACATCTCGGAATATGTCAATTGAGTGCATATATTATCCTTGTAATGTTTCTAAATCATAATTCGTGTATGTACGTAAGTACTATGCATGTGAATGGAATGCACCTCATAACAATTTCTCTCGTATACCTTAATAATATAAGACTCTAACCCTCAATAAGGTTTGAGAATAGGTTATTACATAATAACTTACATACAGTGATAAATTTGATTAGGAATTTCTATAAATTTTGATTAGTAAAATTTGTTAGAAATTTTAATTGATCAGGAATTTCAATTCAATTGACTAGGAATTTTTAGGAAAATTCATTAAGTTAATTATAGTTAGGAATTTCAATTCAATTAATTACGAATTTCAATTTCAATTAATTAATTAATTATTAAAAGAGAGAAATAATAAAGCCAAATTCAATAACTAAAGTAATCTTTACTATACACGAATGATTGTGCAAATCATTTTATAAAAAAATGAGACAATTTACAAAAATTAAGATAATATCATGATGGATAAACAAGATTGGAGATTGGATACTAGAGACTCGAGAGGGTAGACTGAGAGAGCAACTAATTGTTAGTTTGGAAGAAATCATCTGTAACTGAAAATATTATATTTAGTAATGCAATATTAAAATTAAAGGAATATTTAGGACATGGTAATAATTAATATATAATTAAATATACTTTATCTTCATATATTTGACCAAAATAATGTGCACTAGATTGATTAGTTTGACTAGTCACCTTCGCATTAATACCTATTGTTGTATCAACAAAAATCAAAAACAAAATATTAGGTAAGATAATACATAAAATAGATAAAATCGATATATCAAAAAGAGAATTTATCATCAATATCTTCATCGTTTATTTAACTTTGCACACATATAAGGGCTTCCACGGTACAAGGATGAAGTCAAGCATAATAAGGAGTGATAACCTAACCACTAGCCTAAAAGCAGACTCTGAAGCAACGATGGATGATGGAATAGCTAATAAGTCTCGTGCAATGACTTGTATGGTCAAAAACAATATTTTCACAACTCTTCCACTATAATAATATATGAACTGCTCACCTTCAACTTTGGGCACATAATCTTTGCTCAAATATTTATCTAACTCCATCATATTATAAGAAGTTCTAGCCCTTTTCTCTTTCATAAATTTTAAAAGAGAAAGTGACAATCTTTAGTTAGAAGATGAGGTTGTGAACTTGAAATTGAAACCAGAGTTAAACTGCTTGAACTACTATGATCCCAATCATGAGTTTTTTCTTCCATTTCGAGTTGATAATCATTAAACAATTTATACCAGAATTTTTAAATGATATCTACATTCTCTTAGACTCAATCATTGTACATTGCATCATAAGTAAAAGTAACCTTATTCAACTTGTATCTTAGGCTCAACACATATAACACTACAACGATATTTCCAACTATAAACCAATAAGAATTAAACTTCTCCATCATCTTCTCTGCAATAATTTGAATAACCTCATTGGAGTCAAACATTCATAGTGATAAAACATCCTTTATGTCACACATAATGCTAAAGCAGCAATGCAAAGTTGGATAATTTATTCCCGAGAGCAATTTAGTTACATTATAAAATAATTCCAACATCATATAAAGTTCTCTAGCCAACTCCTATTGATCTTCTATATGCATACATATGTAATAAGAATCTATTTCCTTTATTCTGGTAAACAACTCAGCATACATGATTGCCGACTCCAACATCTTGAAAGTTGAGTTCCATCTGGTTAAAAATCCAAAACTAACTTCTTTGTACTCAAAATGCATAGAATTTGTACATCATCTTTAAATTTCTCAGCTCTTTTAGGAGTTATACTCCAATATAGAACACTATGCTGAATACAATCTATTGCTTTCTTTATCATCTCGAACCCATCCTTCAAAATCAAGTTAAGAATATAAGCAAAACAATGCATATGAAATAAACTACCGCTAACCAGTAAGCTCCTAACTTGCATCTTACTCTTTAACTTTTTAATCATAGCATCATTCGTGCTACAATTATTGACTATGATGGTGGATACTTTGTTGTCGATATTAAAATTCATCAAACAAGTCCTTCAAAATGGTTGCTAACTTTTCACTTATATGTGAACCTATCATGGATAAATATTACCAATATCAATCATAAATTCATAACATAATCAAAAAGTAAATGATAACAATGTTAAAGGATATAAATTACCTCAAAATTTTATTGTGTAACATCTAATCATTAGCAATATAAAGTGCAACCACTGCTATATAACCCTTCTTTTGGTTATCGGCTATCTACTTCTCTGTTGTTATGGGAATTTGTCCTTCAGTACTTGACAATGCTATTAAAATCTCTCTCTTCTTATCCTCGTAAATTTTCAAGATATCCTTCTTCACTATATTTTGACTTGGAACCTTAAAAGCCAATTATAGTGAGTTACAAAACATTATGAATCTTTTTCTTTCAACTATAGATAGTGGTTGTTCATCTCCAATAACCACAAAAGTCATCGAATACCTTGATTTGTTGTTTTCATAAGATGTTGTGGTCAATTCATTCTTCCCTTTCATAAGGTTAAGGGTCAAAACTTTTTAACCTCCTAACACCATCTTCCTTTAAATGAGACGTTCCACCTTTTGAACTACTGGCTAACAACTTCTGACAATACTTACATTATTTTTTTTATCATGTCTGTCAATCTGGCCTTATTAAAGTTATTCCAAACTTTATATTTTAATAGAGTTTGAGTTGAACTTCTATCTTCACTTAGTACTAGAATAGAAGTTTCTGCTTCTGTCT
This sequence comes from Erythroxylum densum, assembly GCA_024678245.1. Classification (NCBI taxonomy): domain Eukaryota; kingdom Viridiplantae; phylum Streptophyta; class Magnoliopsida; order Malpighiales; family Erythroxylaceae; genus Erythroxylum; species Erythroxylum densum. The sequence continues at coordinate 27,639,729 of JANPWT010000009.1, forward strand.
CCAATATTGGATTACAACTCTGTATTGAAGTAATATGCTCATCCATCTGAAACAATCAACATATATATCCTTAAGGTTAGAAATAATCAATATATAAATGCTTGAGGTTAGAAACAATCAAAATGTGCAATTGAACATATCATTATTGAATAATGGAGGTGTTAATGTAAAGAAGTTTATTGAAGCCATTTCAACAACACTTGTTTAATGGCAATATAAATTATGTTAAAATAAGAATCGATGAGGAAATACAATATGCTTATGTATTTAGTAGTTGATGTATGCATGCATTTGTACTAGAATCAAATATGTGCATTTTAATATGAAGGTCATATATTCTTTAGACTCAAAATTTTCAATATACAAAGAATAAAATGCATACAGTTGGATATTTTTCCACGTACTAGCAGTGTAATCTCATGAAAATTACTAAATAGATCATAATTATCTCATCTATTATTGAAGAAAAGTTTGTAACATGCCATTAAACTATAAAACAATTGTTATAGTTAAGAACTTTTTATCACAAGTATGACGGTAATAAACGATATCAAACAACAATTAAAGATCCACTTTAATAGTTTAGTTACAATGTTCTTCTCAAAGAACAATAACGGTTGAAGTTGAAACAAACATATTAATAAGAAAGTATATGTTTATAGATTATATTAAAGAAAAGACATGCCATTAACCATTAATCATCTTACTTTATGAAACCAAGCTAGTCTTAAAACACTTTTGAACGCAAGAAAAAGCAAGAGAAATCTTGGAGCTAGCTATTCATAACTTTTGAACACAAGAAAAAGCAAGAGAAATCTTGGAGCTAGCTATTCATACTTATATTTGTAACATCCAAATCCCATTGTTTACATACAAAGTAACCAAATAGGTAAAAACAAAGGCTTTTCCAAAAGTATGAATTGTGTTCAACAATGTTTTTAGACTTGGTTAGTTTCATAGTCTATCATATGCTCATAGTATATCTTCTTTTTGTTTTATTTTTAAAATTTTCTTATCCAAATATGTGTTATGAAATCATAGTTGGACAAAAATTTAAAATTTTCAAATATTGCATTGGATACTTAAGGATAGTTTTATGTCATAAAGACCAGAACTATAAATTCTGTCATTCAAAATTCTAAATCTTGAGACTTGTTATTTGCAACTTATTAATAAGTTAAAAAGCAGGACATAGTTCATCAACTTGTCAGGACCTTCATGGATAACCAAAATTGTTGGGAGCCCGCTCTTGTGAGTCACGTGCCGATGTCCTACGTGACATCTAGGCGCGCATCTCACAAGGTTGGTGTGCCCACACCAAGTCAAACCTCAAAAACTAACTCATCTCACTTACTTCCGAACAGAATTTGGAATAGCTCATAAAGGAACTTCAATAAGACTTCTTCACAACATTTGTTCTCCATTGCCTTAAGTTTCTAACGACACGAAAAACTCTCAATTTAGTTTAGAAATAAAGAAGTATTGGCCAAAACACTTTCGGGCTAAAATTAAATCGAGACCGAATACCACACCCCAATTCACTCCAGAAATGGAAAGTCTTAGGGTCTAAATTGAAATTCGATTCCTTGCGATAAATTGTAGCTCCATGTCTCTAGTTTGTTTAGCAACAAGGATCAACTCAATTGGAGCTCTATAGATCAAGATATTATCAAAATACTGAAGTCTGTTCAGAAAATATCCAACTCATACTCTTTTAACCGATCCTCTCACTTTGATTCAATCCATAATTTTCAAATTAATATCAAAAGCTGTAAATTTTTATGTAGGGATATAGAAATGTCTTAAAAATCCAACGCCTTAAAAATCAGGTCAACATATCAATTTGACAGCTTTGCAAATCATTCAATGGACCAAAAGCAGTACCAAACAAGACAGTCAAAGAAAAACTATCAAATTTGACCATCCAAATTACTTACAAAAATATCGTCTAAAATTACTTATAAAAGCTTCCTTATTATCTATTGCCTCGACGTCCTAGTAATATCTGAAATCGATCGCTCGATGCATTCCCCTATAGCATTTAATACAAGCACATATCACTATTGTGCACAATTATAAATTCAATTATGAACACTCATGTATATTGAATATGTAAGATGCATGTTCATGACAAAAATCTGGTTTTCTAAATCCTAATCTTCTCACATTATCATTCATGTGAAACCAACCTCAATTCCTCAATCCAGATTTATTTACAATCAACTTTTGAGTCCCCATTGCTCAATTGTTCTCATCAAGTAATTGAGGTAATTAGGTAATACTTCCTTCTATAAAGTTTTCCCTCTTTGTCTGAGGTTTCTTATGATACCAAGTTCGTCTAATTTGGTTTAGTATACTAAAAGTTATACTCAAAATATTTCAAGCTGTTCTTGAGCTTCATCAAAATTCTTATCTCAACTTTCAATCAAATTATCATGTTCTTAGAGGCAGAATTAGACTTTACTCTCTTCATACAATTTGTATCCTTATGTATCTAGTTTACTCCAAATCAAAAATCACTCCATTCGGATAACTACATAAAAAATTGTGCCTAAAATATCAAAGTATATTTAAGCTGTTAGGAAACTTCGCCGCGGCGAGCCAAAAGTTTGTCGCAATGAACTTTCCATAGCAGAATTCTAAGACATTTCTTAAAAGTTTGCCTCAGTGAACTTTTACAAAAATCAATTCCTTTGAGTTGGCCACAGTGAACTAAAAAGAGTTGGCCGCGGCGAACTCTACTGCGCTAAAAACATCTTCTTCCTCTCATTCATTTCCCAGACTTTCTCACTTCCCTCTTATTCAATGAACACATAACATAATAAAATCAATTCTTCTACTTCCATTTCAACTCCACAACTTCAAATAAACTAAAAGTCCAGGTTCCATAAACACATCAAAAATCCAAAACTACATATTCACTTTCTCTCACTACTGTGAATTTTTTATTCTTACTACTGTGACTAAACTTTCAAATTACAATGAACTTCGATACCTAATGTATATATTTTCAAAATTACACTAAGTTTATATAAAGCATCCTGGGTATTATTGAAGCTATAATACTGAAACTTCTCATGCATGTGCTCATTCTCAATACCTAAAACATAATCCAACTCATGCATGTATTTAATTCCAATACACAACACATTATCAAAAGCATCCACAGAACTTAGAAAATTAACTTCACTTACCTTGGTTCAGCCCAAATTCCAGTAATGAATAAGTCAAAAACACCAAGAGTTTCACAATCATATTCGTGTCACAATCAAATTCCAGTAATGAATAAGTCAAAAACACCGAGAGTTTCTCAAATTACAGTGCATTATTCCTAACTCAACCATCATATTCGTGTCTACTTTGCATGTCATTCATCTGTCTTCACACTCTCAAGCCATTTGTCACAACTAATTAGTCATTTGTTATCTGCCTATTATTGTCATGTGTCACTAAAGGATTGGTCAAAATTTTAAAATTTTTCCAAATTCACCAAAAATTCTAAAATATCCGAAATACACCAAAATGACCAAAACACACTTTAATCACATTTAAAAACTTAATTGTACCCAAAAAAATGTCATGAATGCATGCACAATAATTATGTGTCCAAAATGCTTATGCACAAATAAGCAATTATCCAAATATGCAAATCATAAATGTATTGAATTTCCTTAATATTTTAACCCCTAATATGGGGTGTTACAAATCTTCCCTCTTTAAGAAATTTCGTCCTCCAAATTTACTTGATCCGAATAGTTGTGGACACTGAGTTTTCATGGTTTCTTTAGGTTCCCATGTTGCTTCCTCAAGCCCATGATGTTGCCAGAGTACTTTGACCAAAGGCAATAACTTGTTCCTGAGCTGTTTAACTTCTCTGGATAATATCAAAACTGGCCCTTCTTTATAAGACAAATCTGGTTATACCTGAATTTCTTGCATAGGAATCTTTTGTGAAGCATCAGATCGATATCTTCTTAGCATTGAAACATGAAACACATCATGTAGCCTGGCCAATTCTTCAGGCTAAGCCAATTGATATGCTACTGGTCCAATTCATGCATATACAATTAGTTCATGCATATACAATCAGTTCATGCATACAATCAGTTCAGGGTGAGTTTGCGAACTCAATGAGAAACCATCATCGATGGTTCACTCAATTCATGCATATACAATCAGTTCACAAAT
>JANPWT010000009.1:28108453-28120495 GCA_024678245.1 Erythroxylum densum
ACTAGGAAGGGTGCTAACAGTTCCCTCCCCCAAATAAGCACCTTGTCCTCAACGTGAATGGTAAGGGAATTGCGCCTTTATAAATTCTACATCTTCCCAAGTCTCCTCTTCTGCTGGCTTGTCTCTCCATCGTATAAGCCACTGGAGGATACTACTCCCTTTAGACTTAGAAATTCGTGAAGCTAAGATCGCCTCCAGTTTAGCCAAGTTTCCCTAATCCATCTCCAACCCTTGGGCAAGGTTGTGCTCAACCGAATGGTTGCCGAAGGCCCTCTTCAGATGAGAGACATGGAAAACTGGATGAACCTTGGATGAAAGAGGAAGTTGTAGCCTATAGGCAACCTATCCCACTCTCCCAATTATCTTAAGAGGCCTATAATATCTTGTTGACAATTTAGGACAAATCCTCCTCGCCACCGTGAACAGTCTATGGGGCCTTAGTTTAACATAAACTAAATCGCCTACTTGAAAATGCATCTCCCTTCTGTGATTGTCAGCTGATTTCTTCATCATGGATTGTGCTCTTACTAAGTTGTGCTTTAGTTGACGTAATGCTTCATCTCTATCAACCAAATCTAGAGCTACAGATTCCACTTGAGTATCTCCTTGAGGGAAATGTAGCAGGGTAGGTGGGAAACGACCATACACAACTTCAAAAGGGGTTTGCTCGATCGAAACATGGTAGTTCGTATTATACCAGTATTCAACCCATGCTAACCAAATAGACTAGTTTTTAGGTTGCTCAGAGGTGAAGCAACGAAGATAAGTTTCTAGGCAACTGTTGATCACTTCAGTTTTTCCATCCATTTGAGGATGGTAAGAGGAACTCATCTTCAATGTTGTCCTTTGTAACTTGAAACACTCCTTCCAAAATTGCTAGTCAAGAGTGGCTCTCTATCACTTAAAATGGAGATAGGAACTCCATGTAGTCTCACTATGTCTTGGATAAATGTTTCAACCATAATCTTAGCAGTGTAGGGAAGTTTAAGAAGTGAGAAATGAGCATACTTAGATAAAAGATCAACTAGCACCAAAATTACCTCATATCTGTGAGACTTAGGAAGCCCTGTGATGAAATCCATGGAAACTTCCTCCCAAATCAGCTGAGGTATTGGTAAGGGCTACAGTAAACCAGCTGGAGACATTGCCATGTATTTATATTTATGACAAGTAGCACATTCACGCACAAATTTCTGAGTAGAAGGCTTCATTCCTAACCAAAACAGTCCACAAGCCAACCTTTTGTAAGTTTTGAGGAAACTCAAATGCCCCCTGGAAGGTGAAGCATGATACTCATGTAGAAATTCAGGGATTAGCACTGAAGTAGATAAAAGTACTAATATGTTTTTGTAAAACAACAAATCATCTCTTAGGTGGAAATCAGGTTTGGAATTAGGATCTTCCTTGACTGTTGTCATAATTGAGTTTATCTTAGAATCCTCCTTGAGCTCTCTTCGAACTACATCCATATTGAGCCAAAATGGAACTAAAATTGCTGAAAACAGTAGTTTGTCATCTTCAACTCTCGATAGGGCATCTACTACCCCATTCTGCTTTCCCGGTCTATAGATTACTTCGAAATCCAATCCCAACAATTTATCTAGCCAATATTGTTGATCTATGGAAGGAATTCGTTGATCCAACAAATGCTTCAAACTTTTATGGTCGGTATAGACCTTGAAATGCCTCCCGATTAAGTAATGTTTCTAATGTTGAATAGCCATTACCACTGCCATTACTTCCTTCTCATAAACTGATTTAACATAAGTGGATTCAGCCAAAACCTTAATAAAGCAAGCTATTGGGCGGCCCTCTTATACAAGGACTGCACCTAACCCTCTCCCTGAAGCATCACACTCAAGAGAAAATTCTTTGGTGAAATCGGGCAAAGCCAAAACAGTTGCTAAAGTCAACTTCCCTTTTAATTCTTTAAAGGCTTCTTGAGCCTCATTTCACCAGCTGAAACCATCCTTCTTAGTAAGTTCAGTGAGAGGCTTAGCAACCTTTCCATAGTCCTTGACAAATTTTATGTAGTATCCTGTGAGTCCTAGGAATTCCCTCACTCATTTGACATTCTTAGGAATAGGCCACTCTAAAATGCTATGGATCTTTGAGGGATCCATTGCAACCCCTTCATAAGAAATGAAGTGGCCTAGGTACTCCACCGATTGCTGCCTAAAAATGCATTTCTTCTGATTTGCCATAAGTTGATTATTCAATAGCAATTGTAACACACAAGCTAGATGCTCCAAATGCTGATTCCAATCTGCACTATAGATCAAAATATCGTTAAAGAAAACTAAGACAAATTTTCGTATTATAGGCTTAAAAATTGAGTTCATGGTAGATTGGAATGTTACGTGTTCCCATTTTGGATTCCCTATTCGGTGACTATCAGAGGTGGGGCTTCTTTGTTTATTGGGTAGCTCCTTTACTTCATTTTTAATATTTCCCATTGCATGGTTTGACTGAATTGGACAATACATGTTGGAGTATCCTATTCGGTGCCCAAAGTTTAAATGAAAGCCTTTGGTTTTTCTCCTCCCTTCTCCTGGCCGAATCACACCTTCACCAATTAATTTCCTTTCAACCTTCCTTGCAATTGAAATGAGTCAAACTTGGGTTGGGGGGTTATGGGTTCGGACTCAGTTCTTCACTTCTTCATACAACCCACTCAAAAAATAGCTGATGTCAATTTGTGACGCAACTCTCTCAAATTCATCAATGTTGTCATCCACTGAACCTCTGCAAGAAACTGAATTCAATTGCTTAATCAAATCACCCTTGTCCTTACCCCCATAACGTTTGAACAAGGAACGTTTGAATCTCTCCCAAGTCATGCGTGGGTCAAAATCCCGAAGGTTCATGAACCAGTATAGAGTTGCTCCCTCCATGCAAATCTGGACCATTAGCAGATGTAGCTCAGGTGGAATCTCATGAATCATAAAATATGATTCAGCTCGTGTAACTCACGCAAACGGGTTGTCTCCATGGAATGTAGGAAGGTCGACTCGACGGGCTGCGTTCCCATATTCTGCCCATGCACATTCAGTAGCAGGTAATGAAGTATGTTCATTTGGTCGATGGTGGGTATGTTCCCACCTTTTGAATGAGCGGGATGTGCCGATCTATCGTTTCCAGCTGAAGAAGATGCGTGCGCATGGTGAGAAAATCTAGGAGGTACCTCTCCTTCACTCATGTTCGATTTCTGTGGGTTTTTGGCCAACAGCGACTAAAGTCCATCTCTCAACTCCGATTGTAATAGACCTTGAGACTTGGCCAATGTCTCGACGCTAGCCATCAGTGTACTGAGTTACGTCTATAGGTCCTTCAGGGTAGTGTCATGCGATTTAACCATTCCCTCTTAGGCCAAGAGGGATGATTCTTGCCTCCTAAGAGAAGCCTCCACTGTAGATACTCTAGCCTCCATTCTAGTTTGCATACAATCTCTCTCTACTTGGGCTCTCAATGAAAGCACCAATTGATAGGAATAGCAATAGAGATTGTATTATTTACTTAATCAGTAGGTACAGCAATGGAATAGCTCCTAGAAAATTAGTTTCTAGGCTAATACAATAGCTATATTTTCTAGAAGAAGTAGAAAGCTTTCTCTCACTATACAGCTCTCCCTATATTCCCCGTACCCTCCCCATACACAATCTCTCTCCATAACTAACTTGTAACAACTGTCTATGTGGCATGTGTCCCCTTTCCCATCTTACCCTATGGATGTAGGTTTGGATGGGCTTAGTGGGTTGTGTAGTATTAATACTAGCAGGTTGATCACTAATACTAACAGGCTGGTCACTAGGAAGGGTGTTAACAATGCATTACTATAGAACTTAATAAACAACGTCTAGATGTAATCTTAATTAGGAGACTCAAGGAAGAAAATTTGTTGGTAGAAGATGTTGTCCAATTTTATATAAATCCAAGCCAATACTCAAACAACTAGGGAAAATATGGAAACAAACAAGTAGGACTTTCACAAAAGGGGATTATAGATGATGAACTAATGAAATTAGAAGGAAAGAAAATGGTAAAACATCTAAACACAACCAGAAGGAAGAAAAATGGAAAGAAATAGAAACATATTATAACAAACAAGATGGAATTATGATGAAGCAAAAATTGAATAAAGTGGAAAAGGAAGGGAAACACTAAGCTCCAATACCTAAAGTAGAAGAGAGTCAAGTTGTAGAGAGTTAGGGAGGAGTGGAAGGAAATGCTAATATATGCAAACAAGTGAAAAAGTATAGATAGAATTTAGTGAAGTGCAAATTAGCAAGAAAAGGACTTGTAATTGTTGGTTAATGTATATACTAGCTTAGAATGTGAGAGGTTTAAACAACCCTAATAAGCTTGGTGTAGTCAAAGGTTTTTATTTAATAGAAAAGAAGCCATTATTGATAGGACTTCTAGAAACCAAGATCAAATAAGAGAATGTCTGAAAGTTGGACACTTTAGGTAGCTCTTAGGCCTTTGAAACAAACTATCAACATCGTCACAATCGCCGCATATTTTTCACCTATGATTCTTACAAAGCAAGTATCAAAATAAAAGAAGCAATTCATCAAATTATTCACTTGGTCACCATCTTATAAGGAGACCATATTATTTCAGTAAATATGGTATATGCCTCTAATTTTAACTTCCATAGGAATGTACTATATAATAAAATAGAGGTATGCATATGACAATACAAAGCCCCAAGATAATTATTAGAGAATTCAATAAAACAAAGCATAAGGAAATGTAGGGCAACACTTTTTCACCACTAACTTGAGGGATTGCATTCAAAAAATAGGTGTATATAGTATGAAGATGGAAGGAAGATTCTTTACTTGGTGTAACAAATAGTGTTCTCTATGGATATTGAGGAAAAAAATTAACCAAGCCTTAGATAATGAAGACTGACTAGAGGAATTCTTTGGAGGCAAATCTATTTTCAAAGCCCCTTAAATATTAGACCACTCCCCAATCTTAATATAGGACCTGGATGTTAATTATAAGAGGAAGATCCCCTTCAGGTTTAACAACTTCTTAATGGAGGAGGAAGAATTTGAAGAGGCTATAGACAGATGTGTCCCTAAAGAAGTTCTAGGAACCAAACAATATCAATGTGTGAAGAAGATAGAACTGATCAAACAAGAAATGAAAAAACTAAATGCTAAAATATCTATACACACAAAGGATCAAGTAGAATCTACCAAATCCAAGATGGTACAAGCACAAATTGCTCTTTACCAGAACCCAACTGACCCTAGACAAATTTAAGAAGAAAAGAAGGCTATAGGTGAGTATAATAGGGCAGTAGAAATTCACAACTCCCTTTCTGAAACAAATATCCAAGTTGAATTAGATACAAGAGAGCAACAAGAATACTAGGTTCTTCCACAATATTGTCAAATAAAGAACTATACATGCTCTTCAAAGATAACCAATAGGGAATGCATTATAATGCAAGAAGAGATAAAGGAAGAAGCACTCAGATATTTCAAAGATACCATAGGATCTAAGGCTACTAGTGTTTTTTCAGTTCCTATACTTAAAACATTCATTCACTGTGAGCTTTTTGAGGATATAAAGGAAGAACTATGTAGACCAATAATGCCACAAGAAGTTGAAAAGTGATTGTTTAAACTGAACTTACATAAATCATCAGGTCCAGATGGATTCAACAGATACTTTTACCATAAATCTTGGAAGGCACCTATTTACTGAAGCTTGTCAAGAATTTTTTCAAAATGGAAAATTTCTAAAGGAGTTGAAAAAAATCTTTTCTTTAATTCTTAGACTATAAGACATCCTTCACGCTATTGATAGAAATAATTTGTCTCCCACACAATATAATATTAATAAAATCTTCATATGAATTAGGCAAGGAACACCAAAATGTATAATCCTCATTCTCAATTTTAACCTTCAAACCTTATAAATCCAAGATGATCCAATTAAAACTATCAATTTGATCTTTTGTCTATTTAATTTTTTTTTCATATTTTAGGTATAAAATTGTTGCTTTTGATATAAACAGTTTGTAAATGATTTCTTCTAATATTTAATCTCAAGTTGTTGAAACGATTTGTAAATAATTTCTTTTGATACTTACTTTTGATTTTGAAACAACCTCTTTACTAGTTAGAAGTAAGGCTACTGTATTTCTAGACCTCGTTAGACCCCACATTTTAAGGATTCATACTAGGTTGTTGTTTTGAAAAAATAAAAATTGATTGATAATAAAAAATGAGAACGAAAAACATCTGAAGAGTAGTTATAACTCTCCTACATCAAATGTAAGCCAATAAAACAATGACATTGTAAGTACCCATTTCTACAAATTAAAACAAGATACGAAAATGTTACATTAGAAGAGGACCACCAATAAGATGCCACAACGTAACAAGTAAGGAAAACCATAAGTAAGATACAACAATGTTGCAAGTGAGAAGGACAACAGGTCCGACATTGTTTTGTAAAAAGGGTATAAAAAAGCACCCCTATATGATAATCATAACTTTGTGTCTTACCTAATGAAGGATGGTAGTTTTGGAAACCTTTCATCTCCTTTGAGTGTTTTTAGCAACCAATGGTAAGAGTTTGTGTTTTCAATGCATGTTTCTACTTCATCTGACTTCTTTTAACCATTTTTCCACTCTTACTAGGTGTAGAATTCATCTTGGAGAACTCGCATGAGCATTGCATTAAATATTGAAGCTTAATCTAGGTAAGAGTTGTAGTCAAATATTTTCCTAAGTTAGGCATGATCAATTTTCCAGCTTATTAAATGTTCCCGTACACTCATTATGATTGTTTGCATCATTACATCTTTATAACATTTTTTATACGAGAACTTCCTCCAATTCCTCTCTTTCCATAACTCCTGAGAGGTTATGGTAAGAATTAAGACCTTCTACTTCTAGAGTGAAGTCGCAACTTATGCTTCAATTAGGATAGTAACCATCTCCATTAGGGAATCTGATAGCTTATACCAACAGAAAAATTATATGGTTAAATTCCAGATTGAGTTAGAGAAAAAACAGATGGTCCCTTATTTCTAATTATTCTTTACATAAACATCAAATCCCATCCATATTTATCATATAATGAAGTCTATACATAGTAGCAATTATGTTCTTAACCACTAACCATAAAAGGAAAGATGTACCTGGTCTTAGGAAGTTATTTTAGGTTACTCTAAACCATAGCACATCTTGATCTAAACTATATCCCCATTTCCTATAGGCTTTGTTAGAAAATATCTCAATAAGTAATCTAAGCCAAAGATAATTGTCCTAAGAATTACGTTCAGGAGAGTAAGAAGTTTTTAGTTGATGAATTGCTTTAGGAAAATGCACCCATTCATTATGGTTGATAAGTACAACAACCTTTTCCTTATAATGTAGCCCTAAACAAGCTAAGACAACAATGGGATTTTAGGATAGGCGACCAAAATTGATCCAATTATCATGCCATAAGAAAGTAGATTTCTCATTCCCTGCTTTGTAGCAAACTTCATTTGCTACCTGATCCTTTGTCTTCAAAAGTTGATTAAGAAACCAAGAGGAGGAGGATTTAGGGGAAAGATATCATAGTTTGTTCCCTTTCAAAAAATAGCTATGAAGCCATCTCATCTAAAGAGAATGTTTGTCTTAAATCACTCCCCAAAGTCTTTTAATCAAAAAGATAGTATTTGCTGCCCTTATAGAGTTGATACCCAACCCTCCTTTCTCCTTAGGTTTACACAAATCTGTCCATTTAACTTTAGGAAGACCTAAATTTCCATTTGCTTTACCCCATAGAAAATCCCTCATCATTTTCTCAACATATTTCACTAAGTTCTTAGAAAGATGAAAGTAGGTGCTCCGATATAAGTTAAAGGAGCATAAGACAATTTTAATTAACTGAACTCTACATCCAAAAGAAAGAAATCTAATTGTCCATTTGTTGATTCTCCTTTGAATTCTTTTAATGAGTGGTAGGCAATCATTGAAGCATAGTCTTCTAGTAGTTATCGGTAGATCCAAATATTGTAAATGCAAGAATTTCCTTTTCTTTCTTATTAAGGAGGAAATAATGTCCTGCATAGACTTCTCAGTTGTCGAGGAGACAAAATGACTTTTATTAAGATTCACATTAAGACCTGATATAAAACCCATTAAGAGTATCAATCAATAGCTTAATAGATTCAGGATGAGCTTTAGAGAAGGGAACTAGACATCTGCAAAGCAGAGATAGGTAAGAGAAACTCTTCTGCATTTAGAATGGAACTTTGACAGGATCTTATCTTGACATATTATTTGATATTATCTCCTTTGTTTTAGAATTATTTTGGTGGTTAAATATGAAAATTATTGTTTGTTTTGTTTTAAGAGATGAAAAGTGGAGATTGTATTGAATTGGGATTCTATTGATGATAATGACAAATTTTGGATAAAGTGATGATGTAGTGGATAAGGCTAATCATTTGAAGAGTTAGAATTTAATTGGAAGACTTTGCCTTATCCTTATCATGTAGGAATTTTATTTTGAATTCGTTTTAGATATACATCTTTATAAATTAAAGTTAGATTAGTCTTTCTTCTATTTTTGTTATTTGAGACAAATCCATGTATAGCTAAACTCATCGTTCTAATTTAAGGGGATTCAATACTCTAATTGTAACCTTGTGAGGTTTTGTGTTCTTAGATTTTATTCACATTTTAATTCATATATTTCTTGTTTTGAGTTCTTATATTTCATGAATGATTGATATTTAATTAATTTCACAAATTAATTTAATATTGATTATTATATCGTTATCTAAGAACTCAGTGATTTGTAATTATCATGAAGGATTGGTACAAGTAGAAAATACGTTATTTATGAATTTCCATATTTAACTTATAATAAACAAAAAAACTAAATTGAATAATTGCAACTATCTCAATTATTTAATTTAGGGTTTAGTCTTTTTCACGGAGCTTATTGCTATCATTTATATGATATGGAATGCTATCACACCCAGTCAATAGATGATAATTTGTGGTTTGGATGGTAGGTTTGAACCAATTAATTTAGGAAATTTTGAGACTTATTATGACTATCCTAATATGTCTCGGACTAACTGCTTGAAAGTGAAAATATTCTTTTTACACCACTGATCAATATTACAATTAGATGAGATATTTCCCTTGAATTGGAGTTTGGTAATCTTGACTTTCTTAATCCCACCCCCGCCCCATTTAATTTTAGTGCTTGAAATTAATAAACTAGTGTTCAATTATCTAGGGATTCGACCTGGTTCCACAACTACTACAAAAGTCTGGAGAACCAAAATTATTTTGGGAGCTTCGATAACTCGACTAAAATTTGGCACTATTGCTGAGGACCTATTTCAAGTTTCTTAATTTCTTTAAGTTTTTATTTTTACAATTATTGTTAACCTCTTGTCTTGTATCACTCGTGCTTCTCATATAGGTAAATTGCATTATAAGCCAAAAATTTAACAGAAAGTATGTCATTTGAAAAAGAGACTAAGCAAGGAAGCAGTCATTCACCTTTGGACATGAAAGTTAAAGTAGATCTAACAATTAGTTGAAGTAGATCTAACAATTGGTGAAGACTCTAATTTTCAAGAAGTAGATGAAAAGATGGCAAATCTCAAATCGAGAACGTTGAGGGAGTTAGTGGCATCGAATTTGAATCAATAACCTTTATGCATTCAATTTCCAAATGTTGAGATAGATTTCAAACTAAAATCTAGTTTAATTTACTTACTGCTTATTTATCATGGTCTTACAGGTGAAGATCCACAAAAATCCCTAAAGGAATTCCATGTTGTTTGCTCTAGAATGAAACCACAAGGGGTGACAGAAGAACAAATTAATCTCAAGGCCTTTCTATTCTCATTAAAAGATAAGGAAAGAGATTGGCTATACTATCTTCCCCCTGACTTAGTGACAACATGGAATGAGATGAAAATAATGTTTCTGAAGAAGTTCTTTCCTGTATCAAAAGCAACGAAAATCAGAAAGGAGATATGTGGGATAAGCAAAATTACAGGAGAAACATTATATGAATATTGGGAAAGGTTTAAGGAGCTATGTACAAATTGTCCACATCATCAAATTCTCGATCAACTTCTGATTCAATACTTTTATAAAGGGCTATTGCCAATGGATTGTAGTATGGTCGATGCAACCAGTAGAGGAGCTCTGGTAAACAAAACACCTAAGGCAACAAGATAGTTGATATCAATTATGGATGAAAATTCTCAACAATTTGGGATAAGGATGGACGAAAATATTAAGCGTGTGAATGAGCTAAATAACATGCACCTTGAGGATAAAATATCTTATTTAACTACTCTAGTTTGTTAAATGGTTATAGGTCAATTGCAATCAACAAGAGTGTGCATAATATTCTCATTCCTTGGACATCCTATAGATATGTACCTTACGTTGCAACAAGTCTCTCTTCAAGAAGCTAACACAATAGGGGGCTTTCCTGGTCAACCTCGACGAAAGTATGATCTTTATTCCAATTACCATAATCCAGGATGGAGGGATCATCCAAACTTGAGCTATGGGAATCAAGGAGGCCAATAACGATATCAACCTCACAATTTTAATTAAAAAAACCTTAAGCTCCTACATATGCTCAACCTTAATCTTCAAATTCAAGTATGTCTTTTGATGAAATTGTTAAGGCGCTTGCTAATAATACTTAAACAATTTCAATAGGAAACAAAGGAAAGCACTCAAAACTTAGGAAATCAGATCACTTAATTAGCTACCTCAATAAGTAAATTGGAAGTGCAAGCATTAGGGAAATTACCTTCCCAAATGGTGGTTAATCTTAAGGAGAATGTGAGTGCAATGACTTTGAGAAGTGGTAAGGAAATTCCATATGGAACTTCTTTACCAATAGAGGAATAAAAGCACTATGAAGAAGAAAAGAAGGAAGAACTTTAAAATAAATTCATCTTCATCAATATCAATTAATGCACGTTTACCTCCTTTTCCTAACAGGTTGACTAAACCAAAAGATGATGAGTATGGAAGAGAGATCTTAAAAATCTTTTAAAAGGTGGAAATCTATATACCACTTCTGAAAGCCATCAAGCAAGTTCTAAAATATGTAAAATTCTTAAAGGAGTTGTGCACAAATAAAAGGAAGCTGAAGGAAAAGGAGAGAATAATTTTGGTAGAATATATCAGTTGTGATAAATAGGAAATTACTGTAAAAATGTAAAGATCCAGGTATGTTTACACTTCTGTGTGTTATTAGTAATAGAAAAATTGAGCGTACCATGCTAGACTTAGGTGCATCTATTAATGTCATGCCACACTCAATTTATCGAGATTTAAATCTGAATTATTTGCAAGAAACTAATGTGATAATCTAACTAGCTGATAGTTTGTATGTGCATCCTATTAGAGTTATTGAGGATATTGTAGTCCAAGTTAATGGTTTGGTATTTCTAGTGGATTTTTACATCTTGAAAATGGATAGGGATAGTGTGGAACATTCGGCTTCGATTCTATTGGGTAGGCTGATTACGAAGATGACCAAGTTGAAAATTGATGTAGATGAGGGTACTCTTTCTATAGAGTTTAATGGAGAGATTGTAAAGTTCAATATTTTTGAAGCAATAAAATACCCTAATGATCTTCAATCAGTCTATCATATGGATATTATGGATTCATTTGTGCAGGATATGTTTAATGACAAAAATATTGAAGATGAGCTAAAGTTTAAGGACAAATCAGAAGTGAATGAGCAAATTGATGAAACTTGTAAAGTTACAGAATCGTTATCAGCAATTGAAATAGATTCAAAAACTTTGAATGCTGAACTTGCTATAAATCGTAAGAAAATTCTACCATCTATTTTGTAGGCTCTAAAGATTGAATTGAAGGCCCTACTTAATCACCTTAAATATGTCTATTTAGGTGTGGAGAATCATTACCAACGATCATTTCAAAAAGGTTTACTAAAGGGCAAGAGGAAAAATTGGTGGCACTACTAAAAGAATACAAAACTGCAATTGGTTGGTGA
>JANPWT010000009.1:28150098-28162595 GCA_024678245.1 Erythroxylum densum
TGATTATCTTGAGACATTTGCTCCTATTGCTAAGATGAACACAGTAAGGATACTGTTCTTAGTAGCTGCTAATTTTGAATGGAATCTGCAGCAATTTAATATAAAGAATGTGTTTTTCCATGGTGATCTAGAAGAGGAAATTTATATGAAAGTTCCTTCTAGATTTGAATTAAAAGAAGGAATGGTATGCAAGCTGAAGAAAGCTCTTTATGGGCTCAAACAATCCCCATGAGCTTGGTTTGGGAGGCTTGTTAAGGTGATGATTTCATTGGGATATAAGCAAAGTCAAGGAGACCATACCTTGTTCATTAAACATTCAAGTTTCGGTGGAGTGACAACATTACTAGTTTATGTGGATGATATTATTATGACGGGTAATGATGCAGAAGAAATAAAAAATCTGAAGCAATGTCTCTTGAAGGAATTTGATATCAAGGAACTAGGAAAGTTAAAGTTCTTCCTAGGCATTGAAGTAGCTTACTTAAAGCAAGGAATCTTCATCTCTCAACAAAAGTATGTACTGGACTTGTTGAAAGAAACATGAAAATTGGGTTGTAAACCAGTGGATACACCGATTGAGTTCAATCATGGATTAGGTAATGCTCCAAAAGATTCAGTAGTAGATAAAATGTCATATTAAAAGCTTGTTGGGAAGTTGATATATTTGGCACATACAAGACTAGATATAGCCTTTACAATAAGCATGGTTAGTCAATTTATGTACAATCCCAAAGAATCACATCTCAAGGCAGTAAACAAAATCCTACAATACTTGAAAGGCAACCCAGGAAGAGGAATTCTATTTAAGCGACAAAAAATCACAGGTATGACATTAGAGGCTTACATCAATGCAGATCATGCGGGGTCTTTGGTTGATAGAAGAATAACATCTGGTTATTGTACTCTCTTAAGTGGTAACCTTGTTACATGGAGAAGTAAAAAGCAGAATGTAGTGGCAAGATCAAGTGCAAAATTTGGGTTTAGATCTATGGCATTGGGGATGTGTGAATTACTTTGGCTGAAAATAATTATTGATGACTTGAGAATAAAATAGGAAGGACCCATGAGGTTGTACTATGATAACAAATCAGCAATCAGCATATAACCCAATACAATATGATCGAACTAAGCATATTGAAGTTGATAGGCACTTCATCAAGGAAAAACTGGGCAGTGACTTAATATGCACTCTATTTTTGATCTTTGGCAGATGTACTTACAAAAGGACTGACAAGCATAATGCTTCAAGATATTATTGGCAAGCTAAGAATGGAAGATATCCACTCACCAGCTTGAGGGGGAGTGTCGGATTAGCAGCATCTAGAAGATTATATAGGATTCATGTAAGTCCCTGATTTTTAGGGATTATGATAAGATACAGATTTTCATGTATCTTAAGGAATCTGTTGTATATCTTAGGAATCTATTGTATATTTAGTATAGATAATTGCATATATGCTAAATATACAAATTTAGCATACATACAAATTTGTATATCTTAGGAATCTGCTGTATATTTAGTATAGATAATTGTATATATGCTAAATATACAGATTTAGCATATATACAAATTTTTTCTGGTGGCTAAACATGGTGGCTAAAGACTCGAACTTTTTTTTTCTGGGTTGTGCGTAGACATTTTCATATTCAAATAGAAAACTACTAAAGTTTCAATTTTTACCAAACCCCATGTCATTGGTCTGTGTAATTTTTCACCACATCCATTCTTATCGAGTGAATGATTTTGTTCAACTCAGGTCTCTCTGCTTCTTATTAATAACAACCCACATTTACTCCCACGATCTCAAAAATTTTAATTTTCAACTCTAAAGAAAAATCTCTTCTTCACTCTAAAGTATATGGATAAAGTTGCTTTGGGTCTTTATGGGTTTTGAAAATTTCTTCATTTTATCACGAGGACTTACATACGAAATTTATACTTTCATGTACAAATTTTTCTTCTTTTGTTGGATTTTTGTTTTGTTTTTGGATCTGATTCCAATATTTTAAATGTGCTATTTTGTGATGGTTTTAGCTTGATTTTTACCCAATCGATTCTCATTTCTTGCTGTTTCTGGATTTGATCCTTTTTTTTGGGTGTTTGTGGGTATTGTGTTTTGGATTGTGAACACCCTTAGCTTTCTCGCTCTACCTCTCCTCTCTCTCTTTGCCATATCCTCCGCCCCGGTTATCTTTGAAGAGCATTACGAGGACACGCATATAGCAGGGTTCTAGAGCTTCTCACTTTATTGTGTAGGTTATTTGTTGGAGTGTTGGTTCACTACCGTGTCTAATTTTTGGATTTGGCGGTTTTGGTATTTCTTGTTTTTTTTAGTAGCATTTTTAATCGTTTCTTTGTAGATTTGCCAATAGTGGAATCGTTGGAGGATGTGAATAGTCTCTGTTTTGTTTTGAAATGATGTTTGGTGTGCGGTTGACATAGAAGTGCTTTGACATTATACTA
The DNA here is from genome assembly GCA_024678245.1 of Erythroxylum densum. Lineage (NCBI taxonomy): Eukaryota > Viridiplantae > Streptophyta > Magnoliopsida > Malpighiales > Erythroxylaceae > Erythroxylum > Erythroxylum densum. The sequence goes on from JANPWT010000009.1 coordinate 28,152,563, forward strand.
TTGCATAGATATTGTTAGATGATGTTTGTTATTATATGATGTTTGAGAGGGCTTTTAGAAGAGGGGAGAAAGAGAAGGAAGGTGCGGTGGAGAAGAGGAGGCTATTGAAGCCAATGACATCATGGGAAGGGCTAAGGAAGGAGGGGAGGTGGTGTCAGTAGTCAGAGGAGGGGTCGAAGGTGAAGGACTAGTTGTTTCTAGATGAGGTGTTGTGACAGCCGTGGAGGAAGAACCATGGGTGATTGTTGTAATGGTGGGAGGTGGGGAAGGATAGGGAGGTGATCAGAATATGCCAGGTCTTGCATACAGCAGTAGTGCGAAGAAGCGAGGGAATTGGGAGGCGGGATAGAATCAGTTCCGTTAGGTCGAAGCTGAGGGTAGAGAAGGGCTCTGATATCGACATTCAAAGATGTCTTCCCATACAACACTACTCCCAACCTTTGCAAATTCATGTCTGGCTTTTCCAGGTATGTGAGCATTTAAGTATTTCTAGGCGGCTTTGGTGTAAGTATGATATCGTCCTTTCCATCTTTTAATCACCCAAGATTTCCAGTTACTTCTTTTACTTCCTCTTTATATCCCTCTTGTGTTTACTGGGGTGAGTTTTGAATTTTCTAGATATAGGTTTTTATGTTTGGTGGATGGGGAGGTTACGATTCTCTGGGTTTGTTGCATGTTTTTTGTGTGAATTGTAGCCATGGTTTATGCTGATCATATCGAGTTCTTGCATTAATTTATTTATAGTTATGGGAGGTTCTGATTGTTAGGGGTGCTTAGCAATTACTTGCGCTTAAACTAGTATCCTTCTTGTGAGTTACTGAATACAACTCCCTATTTCTGTATGTCATGAATTACGAGGTTTTTGGGTAGGGGGTATCATAGGTTTTATTTTCACTAGATTCCTTATGTAGTCTGAAACTTTTTTTCTACATTCATGGTCCTACATTGGCTGCGGTGGTGCTTTTCAGTTATTTTACTATGCAATGGCGGGTTAGGAGGTTTGCTTCTTCTTCCTTGTTTTTAATGGGTCTGTTTAGTCAAAATTCCCCTTATCTAACGTAGTTTCTTCCCCACTTGTAATTTAGATATATTCGTTGGTTGAGAGTTTGATAGTTTAAGTTAGACAGTTAGTAGCGATAGTTGTTTTTACTACTTGAAGATAATGATTGCATAATAGAACGTGCATGTATTAGCCCCCTTCGGTTGGAACAATAATTACTACTTAGTTGGTATTGTTATTATTACTAGTATTATTAGTCTTATTATTATTAGTTTTCTTTCAATCTGGTATATATTTATATATTTTTGTTATTTTTAATTCTATTTAGTGTTGTTGATCTTATTAGTATTAGCTATTACTGGTATTTTCATTTATTTATATTTTTGTTGTATTTTTTGTTACATAGAAATTTTCCATGCTAGTTTTAACTTTTCTCTATAACTTGCATCATTCTTATATTGTCTCATTTGCATATGGGTCTATCAGAAATAGCTTCTCTACTTTGTAGGAGTAAGGTTGTATACTATCAGATCCGACCAGACCCTACTTCATTGTAAAATTTCAGATTGGGTGATAACGATGATGATGATATTTCAAGTTACTGTTTATTGGTTGAACAAGTGGCATGGCCCAATCGGATGTGCTTGTGATGAGTAAAACCCCGATAGAGAGAGCTAACAAAACAGGAATTCTTGGCCTTCACTAAGAGAGTTGGAGATACATTTTTAGTTTGATCCATACAGAGGCCAATAGATTAAATTTAAATTGATCAAAGTTTTTAATTAAAATCAAGTTTGAGATATTTGACCTAATTTGATCTAATTTAAATTAATTTATTAAATTAAAATAAGATTTTTTAATTTTTAATTTAATTAAAATTTAAGTTGTTCGAATTCAATTAGAGAAAAAAAAAACTTAGATTGAACCTATTATCATTATCTAGATTTCAAGGTATTGATTTTAATTATTTTATTTCTAATTATAAAATTATAAATTTTAAACATATTTAGAAATAAAATGAGGAAAGAAGTAATACTTTTTTATTTATAAATTCTGAAACTTGCAAGAACGTTAAATTGCATGACTTCTTGATTCATACATACATGCGTAAAATATATTTACTCTGGTTAGAAATTTATGAAAACAAAAGAAAACAAGTTGAAATCTTTGACTCAAAATGCTGCAAGATATCTTTCTTTATAAACTAAGAGTTGACCTCATTCCAGCAGCATTCTGGTTCGACTCTCTTCAAGAACTCCCAATTATCTCTTTGTATGTGTCTTTAATCTTCTCAAGTATAGCTTCCCTAAAATTTTGACAATAGTTATTCCGTAGAAATGGAAGCAATTTAGATACTTATAATTTGTACCTTAAGTATGACAAAGTAAAATTTACCTGTCAGGTTTGAATACGACGTTCTTATACATAAACCACTGCAACAATTAACAGGCAAAACACATCAGATTAAGTATAAAATTTGAGGTGTTAGACGGATGACACCTTACCAGAGAAACCCTTTTTGTTCTAACAATTCAGGACTAGGATAAGCTCAGTTTGTAATTTGCAGGATTGTAGCAGAAAGAAAAAAACTTATATAAATGCAACTTACACCAGTGTAGCCAATGCCAACAAGCTCAAGAATCCCAGGAACCAAAGGAAGTCTGTCAATTGCCTGTAACAGAAACTCTTACAACTTAGAATTAACCAAAAAATAAGAGTATAACGCATTTGGAAAACCTCACCGAGATCAACCCGGTTGATCCCCAGAGCGCAATCACACCAGCTACTGCAATGGAACTAACTGCATACTTATCTTCAACCTTATCCCACTGCCCACCAACGAACAAGTTCATGTCAATGCCCTTCCCTCTCAATCCCGACCATTGCCATCAAAAAAACAACACAAGACTGAAAGGAAATGCAAAACTCTTACAGCTTCTGTAATCGTCTTGAGAACTTCGGGCAGTTCATTTGGAGCAACTTCGGCACGAACCTCCCCTGTAGCCAAGGCCATAACATTTCTGGCTATCTTTCGACCTAAATTTAAATTATTATCATGATTAGAGGACAACAAAATTCTTAAATCGTTATTAAGGCTAACTGCTGCCTACTGTAAATTTGTACTTACATGGTACCTTATAATAACCAGCAATCGTCAGCAATATCTTCAGGAAACTTTATGTAATCTATATTCAAGCAATGCAAGTGTAACTTACAATAAGTGGTCGCCTTCCAGGGGCGGTTCTGGGACGGAAGAGGAGGAGAGAGTGTAGGAAGGCTCACACATTGTGGTGCCGATTGGCGAGGAGCCTTTGAATCGACCAGGGTCGCCGAGGGCGCGACGGTTAGAGTAGTGGAGGAAGTTGAGGCCATGACCACAGAGAACCACCACAGGTTTATTACTCAGAATTTGATTTATCTGGGAATTAAGCTGAGTTTGTGTATGATAAGTTTTTAGAATGTGGAGATGGTACATGGACATAGACAGCCACTCATTCTATTGATCTGGATAGTGCTGATGTGGATTTTGGATAGGCAATTTATGGTGTATGATTGGATTGGACAATCCAGGGCGTACTTCTGTCGCTGTACTCAGCTTTGTCCATGTTATCTTTGTTTTATCAACAGGGTCATAAATATCTGGAGAAGTTTCAAGTTTTTTATAGTAAAATCTGTATTTGCTATCTTTCGTTAGGGTTAATTCAAATAATTAAATATACAAGTTGGACGCGTTAAGAACTTGTTCTCTTGATGTGTAGCAACTTCGTTTCGCCAGAGATTTTCTTCAAGAAATTTTCAATACTTTATTCCGCTTACGTTGCTTCCAAATATTAAACTGTGTGGCCCAACCACAGTTTACAGGGATCATTCTATTCTACCTTCCTGGTTTAGGAGACAAGGACATTGTTTTCACCAACAGACATCAGTAAAAAGGTGTTGCTTCAGAAGATAGATAAGGTAAACAAAATGGATACTCTAGAGGAAGAGGGTTGGGCCATTTTTGAGTTGAATAATTTCTGGCTAGAAGGAGACAGCTCATGGGAATAGAATGGCAAAAGCTTTACCGGGAACCTATACCCAAAAGCACCCCATGTTTGGCCTCAGGCCTAATATAAAGATAGAGTCTATAACTTAAGGCTCAAATAAGAGTTGCTTGCATTGTCTCCACCACTGAAACCTTTCTAGGTATAAAAGAATTTCATATCACACCAATTATACTGTATGTTGCAAGGGATTGAGCTAGAAGATTAATGGGAAGGAGGATGATGATGAATAATGAAGAAGCTTAAGAGGAAGCAAGCGACGTTGTTGTAAAAGAGTAATAGAGTTGGAACGTAACGACATAGCTCGTTGTTATGTAGGCTGGAATTATATTAAAGTGTGCTGGAAAATGGGATAACATTAGTGGATAGCCTTGGTTTTGTTTGGCTAATCTCTGTAGTGCTTGGATGATACCGCAACATTGCATGGTTTGTTGTACGTGAATGATAACCCTTGCATGGTTTGCATGCTCATGGACACCACTCAAGTATTATGTTGTTTGATTATCTTGACAGTTTTATATAAATTGTCCAACTGTTTGTAACCTGCCCAAACTACTTGGTGGTTTATCTTCTAGTAGTTAAAGTTTGCAGGATATAAATGTTGTAAATCCTATATGTGCGTTATGAAATCCATATTTTATGCAATTAAAGTCCCTTTGTTCCCCAAAATTTAACTAGTTCCACTTGCTTTATGTTAAAAGACAGAGATATCTTGGCTCCTATTTGGGTTCTCCGTCGGGTAATGGTTTATGTCTAACCATGAACCTTCACGCGTGGGTCACATCACAAACATCAGCTGCAAGAATTGCAATACCCACTGCAAAGACCACGCCACACATAAAGCATCGTACACAGTCATTTTTTATTCCCTTAGCTGTAGTGTCCTTTTTTGTCGGCAGTAGATAGTGACAACATGAATAATGTTTAGTATAAAGAGTCCCTTTTGTACACAGTGAAAGTTATGAATGAAACATACTAGTTTTTTCATCGTTCTATACTTCTTTTCACTTTATAACTTCAAGTGTTTCACATAATTCTGCGCCACATGGACAGTCTGCACAACATTACTTTCATTATTCTTTTTAGGAGTATTTTTGTTGAATCAAGTGAGGAGACTTGGCTACATTATGGAACACGAATTGGTGAGTTTACTAGCCTCCAAAATCACCCTATAACATGTCGGCATTTGAGTTTTGTTTGGCAAATTACTGAGTTCATTTTCTATACTAGGCAAACTTTTTTAATGACAACAATGGGGAATCAAAACTTCGAAACCATCACGAAAATGATGGATAGGTTGGAACATGGTATTGGTGCCATTGTAGAGGATGAAACACTGAATTTGTCTTTATGATTAGATCACCTAGAAGAGGCAATCTAGGTATTTTGTCAACGAATGGATGCAATATTGGTATAAGCAAACGGAAGGATGGATGTCTTAAAAGATGCCTTGGCTCTCATCATGAACTATAGTGTCCTGGATGATGGTGTCACCTAGACAAGGTTGAGAGTCCTTGAACATAAGCACTTTGATGATGTGAGGGTTGGGACAATTCTGAAAAATTTTATTTGAGACATGCAACAATATTTTGATGTTGCCCGGGTGTAGGAATGTGACAAGGTTTAATTAACAAACATGTATCTAATTGCGGATGCAAAATTGTAGTGGCGTGTGAGACTCGATAGTCATATGCATTTTGGACACCCCCAGAATTGATACGTGGGAAGCATTTGTACAAGAATTGAAGGAGCAATTTCTCCCTTACAATACATCTAAGGATGTAATGCCTTTGGAGTGGCTAAATTGTTGAATCGCTACAAGGATGTAATGCCTTTGGAGTTGCAGAAGAACTTCCACTAAGAAGGGTTATTGATCATCGCATCGAATTGGAACCAGAGGTCAAACTTCTTGCCCAAGTTCCAAACAGGATGTCGTCTATGGAGCTGAAAGAGTTGTGAAAATAGCTGGAAGAACTCTTAGAGGCAGGTAGCAATCAGCCCTCCAAAGCATCATATGGAGGCTTAATCTAATTCCAAAAGAAAACATACGTTTCTTTACGAATGTGTGTGGATTATATGGCCCTGAACATTTTGCAATCTAGTGAATGATGTTTTGCATGAATTCTTGGATAATTTGTTGTGGTTTATTTGGATGATATGATAGTGTAAAGCAATAGTTTGTAGAACATGTTTCTCATTTGTGACAAGCGTTGGATCGATTGAGAGAACATAGGTTGTATGTCAAGATGGAAAAATGTGAGTTTGCTAAGGCTGAAATCAAGTTTCTGGGTCAGTTAATAAGCAATCAGTAGGTGAAGATGGATTCTAACAAGGTACAAGCGCTTGTGGATTGGTTAGCGTCAAGTAAGGTACAAGATTTATGATCTTTCCATGGTTTAGCAAACTATTATTGTCAGTTTATTAAAGGATACTCAAAAAAGGTGACACCACTCAAGGATCTGCTCAAAAAAGGAAGGAAATGGGATTATCATATCATTGTGTGGCTACCTTACATGTGATAGACTCTGAACCAGTTCTGCAATTGCCTAACTTTGAGCTTCTCTTTGAAGTTTACACTGATGGATCCAATAAAGCAATTAGGGTGTGTTTATTCAAGAAGGCATCATGTGGCCTTAAAAAAAATATTAAATGAAACAAAACAAAGATATTTGGAATAGGAGAAGGAAATGGTTGTGGTAGTTCACTATTTAAGGATACAGCGAGTTTATCTGATAGGTCCTAAATTTATGGTGCAATGAATAATGTGGCTACTACCTTCTTCAAGGTACAGAAGAAGTTGTTGACCAAGTAAGCAAGATGGCAATATGATGTCGTTTTAGAACACAAGCTTGGATGAAGTAATCAAGTGGTAGATGCACTTAGGTGGAAAGCAATTGTGGTTGTACTATATAATTTTTCCAGAATTAAGGCAAATTTTATAGACAGAATTTGACAAGGTAGGAAGCTTGATGGTGCATATTTTTTATTGGTGCAAGGGGTGCTAGATAGTTCACTAAACAGTATTGCCTAAATGATGGGTTCATTATGGCAAAGGAAGCAAAATTGTATGTGTCTAATTTCGGTGGATTACGGAGAGAATTGATAAAGGAATTAGATAATTTTCCATATATAGGACATCCTGGAAAGGAAAGGATGTTGGAACTTTTGTCCAGATCCTATGTATAACCACAAATAGCAAGATGTTGAGACTTACCTTAGAACGTGCTTCGTGTGTCAATAGGATAAGGTGGAGAGGCAAAAGAAGTTAGTGTTATTCTAGCCCCTCCCTTTTACTAAAAATCCATAGATGATTTCAGTTTCTATAGATTTTGTTGTGAAATTTCCAAAGGTAGATGGCAAAGCCTCAACATTGGCTATGGTTGATTGATTTTCAAAGTATGTTGTCTTCTTAGCTACGTCATCCTTTTGTACAATGGAGACAGTAATAGATTTATTTTACCAAAATGTTGTCAAACACTTTGGTGTTCTAGTAAATATGGTGAGTGATAGGGATCCACAATTTACTAGTCTATTTTTGACAACATTGTTCAATATGATAAGGATTGAACTCAAGTTCTTTACTTCTAATCATCCTCAAATAGATGGGCAAATAGAGAGGATGAATGCACTGTTGGAAGATTATTTAAAACACTATGTGAGTGCGAGTTAGAAAAATTGGCTAAATCTACTAGATAGTGCATGGTTTGCATATAAGCTTCATTAATCTTCTGCAACTGAAAAAAGTCTCTTCGAATTAATCATAGGGCATCAACCTTTAACTCCTTTGGAGGTTACTAAATAACAGCTAGGTGACAAGTGTCCTGCTGCCTACAATTTATGAAAGATAGGTAAGAACTCTTGGATAAAGCAAAAGACAACCTTTGGAAAGTTGTGTGAAGGATGAAGAAGGTAAGAACTCTTGGATAAAGCAAAAGACAATCTTTGGAAAGTTGTGTGAAGAATGGAGAAATATGTTAACTAGATAGACGTCCTTTAGACTTTGTTATGGGCGAAAAGGTGTTGTTGAAGTTGATACGTCAAATGTGGAAGAAAATTAGTAGAAAGATGGCACACAAAGGCCTGATTCGAAAATATAAAGGTCCATTTGAGGTTATTAAGAAATTTGGCAAAGTGGTTTATTGACTTAATTTAGCTAAAACATTGAATGTTCATCATATGATCCACATGGGTTATTTGTGTAGTTTTTATCATAATAATGAGGAATAAGAGAGGAGAAAACAAAAGTTTGCACCTCAAAATATGTAAGTTTAATATGATGCTGAAGTTGAAAACATTCTTGATCATAGATGATCGAAACAAACATAAGAAAAATCAATAAATTGAATTACTTGTGAATGGAAAGGTAAAGATGCAGCAGATGCAACATAGGAGAAGAACTCTTCTTTATGACATTTTAAAGACAAAATCAAGAAGTACTTGTAAGACAGTCTAACAAGGATGTTGAGTCTCTTCAGTGGGGGGTAGGGGTTGTAAGGTCCCTTTATCCTTTTGATGATATGTAGCCATAAAACCATATATTATGTAAGCTATCTTAATGTATATTAGAAAATGGTACAGTGTTAGTGGATAGCCTTGGTTTTGTTTAGCTAATTGGCAATAAAGTGCTTGGATGACCATACAACATTGCATGGCTTGTTGTACAAGAATGATAAGCCTTATATGGCTTGCATGCATATGGACGCTACTCAAGTATTATGTTGTTTAATTATCTAGACAATTTTATATGAACAGTCCAATTGTTTGTGAACCTATCCAAACTATTATGTAGTTTATCTTCTAGTAGCTAAAATCTACATGATATAAAATGTTGTAAATCATCAAACCTATGTCCATTATGCACTTCATATTTGCGACAATTAAAGTCCCTTTGTTCTTTAAAATTTTATTGGTTCCACTTGCTTTATAATTCCAAGTGTTTCATGTAGTTTTGCATCATTTAGGCAACCTACAAAATGTTACTTTCATTCTTCCTTGTGAGAGTATTTTTTATCAATCAAGTAAGGAGACTTGGTTGCATTATAGGGTACGAATTAATGAGTCTGCTAGCCTTAAAAATCACCTATAAAAGCTGCCAAAATGAAAGTGGGAATTGCTACCATATATTTGAAAAGAGAAGTTCCGACATAACATCAACTCTACATAAGGAACCAAATAATAATTGAAGAACAAAGTTGGGGAGAATATCTATTTAGTATTGGAATAGAAGTTAGGGAAATATATCCAAAGATCTAATCGAAGACCTAAAAGAAATAAAACAGAAAAGGAAATGTCAAAGAATATTATGGCAGGTTTGATCTTCTATCTAATTAATTGGCAATGTCAGAACCATATCTGGTAAGTTTATTTTTTAAGGATTTGAAATCCAGATAGAATATTCATTAAAGATCTAGGCACCAAAAAATTTACAATAAGCATATAATCTGACTAAGAAATATGCAATAGTTTAGAGGTTATATGGATCAGATAAAAGTGGAGGAAGAAGTTTTATAGCGGGAAATGCCCAACAAGTAAGATAAAAGTTAAGATTAGGAATCTTACCACTGTTAATAGAAGTAATTTAGTTCAAAAATAGTAAATAGAGACTGAAAAAAACTAATAATAGTAAGGAGAGGAAAAAAGAGCAAAACATTTATATCTTTTAGGCAAGGAGAAGTATAGTCCAATCATAATTACAAAAGAGAATATAGATGTATATAATGGAGGTAGGAAAGGAGGAGATGGAAGAACACTAAGAGAATGCAAATAACCTATAATATCATTTTAGGCAGTGACATATATAACCTCTTCAAACTTCCAAAAATGAAGGTGGCTAGGAGATGCAAGGGAAGCATCATTTATATATTGGAGGATGGTGGTTGTTGGGACCCGATCCGGAAACCAGATCCCAACCGGAGAACGGAAACGAATACGATATGAAAGCAAATCGAATCAAGGAACACAAGGCGGAAGCAAAATCATAAGCGAATCA
>JANPWT010000009.1:28168271-28180699 GCA_024678245.1 Erythroxylum densum
AATCTGATTGTATATTGGCTAATTTCAGAATAAGGCTAGTGTTGAATGAGAAGATTAAGGAATTGCAGGAACAAGATGAGTACTTGAGCAGGCTTAGAGAAGAGATTAAAAATGGTAAACCCTCTGAAATAGAGATAAGAGAATATGGATTGATGGTAGTAGGTAGCAGACTATGTATTCTCAATATGTTAGAATTGAAGGATGAAATTCTTGATGAGGCACACAATGCTACATATGCAATGCACCCAGGGAGTACAAGAATATATAGAGATTTGAAATAGAACCTTTAGTAGAGAGGAATGAAGAAAGATGTTGTAGAGTATGTTAGAAATTGTTTAGTGTGCCAGTAAGTTAAAGCAGAATATCAAGCACCTATTGGCAAGCTTAAACCTTTGTCTATTCCTGAAGAGGGTGGGAGAAGATTACAATGGATTTTTTAATGGGATTGTCAAGGACTAGCAGGAAGCATGACGTAATATGGGTGATTGTTGATAAACTAACCAAGTCAACACATTTCTTACCTATTAAACAAGTAGATTCTTTGAATGATTTGTCCAAGAAATATGTAAATGAAATAATCAAAATTCATGGGATTCCAAGTTCTATAGTTTCGGATAGAGATCCCAAGTTCACCTTCAGATTTTAGGAAAGCTTATAGGAGGCTTTAGGAACCAAGTTGCATTTTAGCACAGCTTTCCATCTACAGACTGACAGCCAATCAATCAGAGAGGACAATACGAATATTGGAGGCAATGTTAAGATCTTGTGTTATGGATTTCAAAGGCTCATGGGATGATCATCTACCTTTAATTGAATTTTCTTACAATAACTCCTACCACTCAGGAATTCAAATGGCACCTTATGCAGCTTTATATGGTAGGAGGTGCAGAACTCCTACTTGTTAGGATAAGGAAGGTGAAAGAACTTTTAGGACCTGAGTTAGTATAAGTCACAGTTGAAAAGATTAAATTGGTGAAGCAGAGACTTAAAGCAGCTCAAGGCAGGATGAAGAGCTACACGGATGTACATTGAAAGAAGATGGAAATTGAAGTTGGAGACAAAGTGTTTCTTAGTGCCTCTCCATGGAAAAAAGTCTTGAGATTTGGTAAGAAGGGCAAGCTCAGTCCATGATACATAAGCCCTTATGAGATTATTAAAAAGATTAGGCCTTTAGCCTACAAGTTACCCTTGCCACTAGAATTATCAATGTTGAGAAAATACCGACCAGATCTTTCACACATAGTCCAACCTTCAGAGATTCAATTAAGAGAGGATTTGACTTATGAGGAACAACCAGTAGAGTTTCTGAATTCGAAGGAAAAGATCTTGAGAAACAAGACTGTGAAGCTAGTTAAAGTCTTACATGTAAAAGAGGAGGCAACATAGGAGCCTTTGGAGGCCATAAAGGAGAAGTATCCACACCTCACTCAAGTACAAATTTTGAGGATGAAATTCTTTAAGGGGAGGAGAATTGTTGGACCCAAATTTTTTCAATTTTTTATTTATTTATTTATTTTTAGAATTGAGACCATTAATTTAGTGATCATAAATAGAAATTAGAATTTTGAATAGAAATGTTAGAATTAAGTTAAAGTATAATATAGTATTTAATAGACTAAGGGGGTTAATAGGTATTACATTAAACGTAGAAGGGCAAAATTAGAAGGGCAAGATAAAAAGTTGTCTTGAATAAGAAAGAAGAAGAAGAAAATTGTGAGAAGTGAGAAAGAAGAGAGAAAAATGTGGGAAAGAAGATAAAAGAAGAGAAAATCGTGGAGAAGAAAGAAAGAAAAGGAGAAAGAAGAAGAAGGAAGAAGATTTAGGCTAAGCTTAAGGTAATCTTCATATCTTTTCTTCTTGTTTGGGTGGAGAAAGAAGTAGAGAAATTGGTTTATGTTGGAAGAAAGAAGAAAGCCAAGAAACCATTTTGATTTTTCATGGATTTCTAAACTAGGTTTTAGTTTTTCTAGCCTAGATACACTATGAGTAGGTTAAGTTTAAGCTCAATTTTATCATTTTGATTATTGAAGATTTATGAGTTTTCCATTTGAATGTTGGGTTGAATGAGAATTTGGTTTGTTTTATGAAACCAAGAAAATCCTATCCAAGAGTAAGAGGAAGGCACAATTGAATTTCAAGCAATTTAGGTGGGTAATATGTTTATAGTTGTTGTCAAGTTAAGCAAATTGCTTACTTGTGTGTGTGTATACTTAATTACTTGAATTTGAATTATTGTGATTGTTGGAAAATGCATTATGATTATTACCATGTTATGTCATGAGTGATGTTATAACATTTTAGGTACTCAAAAGAGGAAAATTCATAAGAAGCATGAAAGTATGAATATATGATGAATTGAATTGAGCATAAGAAATTTGTTTGTGTTTGGGCAAGAGAGATATCATTTCTTTCATCACGTGCAGGTTGACTTAAGCCTTGTCCCAATTGCCCACTTGTGGCATATGAAATCTTAAGAGCAGACTCATTTAGTTCATGGTGTAAACTTCAATTTCTCCATTTCGACCCATGGGGCTCTCAAGCCATTTGTTTGTGCATTTCAATTGATTTGTCAAGTATGACGCATAATTGAGTGTTATGTTTTGATGGTTAAATATAGATGATACGTTCTATATGATGACCTTTTTCTATAAGTCCGTGAGTTAGAATTGTTGATGATTGAATTGTTAGATCAAAACGAGATATAAATGTATAGGTGTGTGTGTGTGTGTGTGTGTGTGTGTGTGTGTGTGTATGCTTGATTTGTGTGGCTCGTTATCAATGGCTATAAATGTATTAACCACTGAGCTTCGTAGTTCAACCGATTATTTTTTAGTCCTCAGGTGCAGAACAAGAAGATTGTTGATCCTTGCAAAGGCTTTGGCAACTCCAAGATAGCTACATTTAGCAATTAAGTTAGTTCGACTATCTTTGGGTAGTTTTATAAGCATATCAAACATGAGCATCCATTTGTATTTTTGTATTAAGCTAATGATGTAGTTATTGATATGTAACTAAAGCTACGTTCAAACTCCATTTTGTTTTAGTAATGAGATTAAGAATTGAAGAAGTTTCTTATGTGTATGTTCATATTTATCTTTTGGTTGAGTTGTAAATGGTTGTTGGAAATTGTATGTATGTTAATGTTGGATTATTGGGATTTGGGTTGCGGATTCGAAGGTTTTGTTGTTACGAACCTTTCTCGAAGGGTATTTTTGTTTGATTTTGGTAACTTCACCGTGGCAAAGTTGTATTTTTCTCGATAGGTGCTCGGGTTCGATTTGGGAATTTCACCGCGATGAAGCTAGACTTTCGCCATGGCGTATTTTTTCCAAAGGGTGCGTTTGCTCAACCTTGGACCTTCATCGCGGCAAAGCCAAACGTTGGTCGCAGCGAACTTCTCCTAAAAAGGTCCTTGGAAATGATTCTTTAGTTTTGTCGCGACGAAATACATACTTTGTTGTGGCGAACTTGCCAACGTCGATGCTAAAATTCTCCTTATAAATTGAAGTTTTTAACTTTCCTCTCGCATGATTTTTACCGGACTGCCTCAAATGGTCACCTTGGTGTTAGTAACGAGACCTGGGCTTAACAATCCTACACTAGTTTATAGTTAGTTTGCATGTTGTGGTTATTTGGACAATATTTGAAGTTGCATGAAAGGATAAAAAAAGGGGGAAAGTGTGGCTGGAAAACTGATAAAAGAAGAGTAAATAGGAGAAGAAGAAGATGGAATCTTCTGAAATTTTAAGTTAAATGTAGGGGCAGAATAGAAAATGTAGAAAAGTGAAGGGTAAATCTGAAATTTAGTTGCAAGAAGGACATTTTGATATTAATTGAAATGGATGAGGGTAAAATGGGACTTTTAAATTAGTTCAAGGTATTTTAGTAATTATGGTAGTTAGGTTACTAAGGATATTATTTTTATAATTAAGAATAAATTAGAAAAGAGAATAATGTTGGATTGTTAAGTGTAATTGGGTTGGAAATTTTTCATAAATTAATTTAATAGAATTTTGTAAATTCTAGGTCCGAAAATCCAATTAAGGAGTAATTAGGACTATCAATTAGTTGAGTTAGAAATTGAGATAAGGATAATCTTGGGCTTTACTCTTAAAATATAGTACCGTTTTGTTATTAATAAATTATATTTTGAATTAGTCATTAATTAAATGGATGATTAATAATTACATATATGAATTATGTTTATTTTATTTCGCTAATAATTGACAAAGTCAAGGTATTTCAAGTTTATATTTTCATATTTTGTTACATTTTATAAGATGAATTGCTTGTTAATTTGACGGAAAATGTGTTAATTAAATAAAGATAGGTTGATAATATGTTATGAATAATTGGTAAAATTTGAGAATTGGTGACTTACCTAAGATAGGCAACATTTGATGATCTTAGATGGATAGATTGTGTCGATATGAGCGGGATGGTGACTAGGTATCTGTTTGTAGAGCAGATACTGTGGCATCCTGAGTTCTAGGGATGTCCTGTGCCGATGGCTAGGTACCAAAGTGATATTGGGATCTCCTAAGTTTTGGGGATATCCTGTGCCGATGGTTAGGTAATGGAGTAGTACCAGAGTACCAAAAAAGATTGAGAAATTGAGGTATTATATGCTGATATTTATCCATTTAATTACGTGTCCACTTGGTGAATGATTATAAGGAGATAAGATAGTGATGAGTTGACAGACCATTGGATGTAATCCTACTAGGTTAAATTGGGCCAGGCAATTCAATTAATTATCAGATAAAGCACAAATGGAAGTTACGTATTAATTTTTGTATTAATCATTGTTTGATAAAATTTTATGATGCGTGTTAATTGTTCATATTAAAATGAGTATTGATGTGTGTCTTTGTAACGTCGGACTCTCTAAGCCCTTTTATATTGGTTTGTACTTGGACATGCTACTGTATATTAATATATACATGGTTGTATATGAGTTCAAAAATGCATTTGAATCCTTTCGATATATATGCCAGTGATATATAATGTTATATGCCCTTATATGAACTTAGAGTTTATCGGTATGCAAAATCTTGGAGATTTATAACATATAAGCTTCTAAGTGTGTAAAACCGAGTCCATTGGATGGATATGGCCATGGTGGTCAAGTTAAATGTGTTCTAATGCCTTATAGGTGATTAGACATGATTATAGGCTTATTGGACACTTAGAAAGCTTAATCGGAAAACTTGATGTACATAAGAGCGTATTTGCAAATTGTTAAAGTTAAAGGACTTAAATGTACTTTTATAAAGTTAAGGGGCTTAATTATAATTTTTAAAAGTTCGGGGACCAAAAAAGAAAATAAAAGTTTTGATCATTCTCAAATTTTGGGCTTAATTGCAATTAAGGAAAAGTTTAGAGGGTATAATGGTAATTTCATATAAGCTAAGGGCAAAAAGGTAATTTCAACATGTTTGGTCAAAGAAGAGTTAACATTCTATACCTTTCTTCCTTGTATGGCTGTGTACCCCACTATTAAAGATTAGAAGCACTTTGTTTTAATTGAAAAAAAAGGAGAAGAGGGGAGGAGAAGAACATCATTCGACCATCACCAAAATTCTACATTTTTTTTTTCGCCAATCCAAACCAAGGTGTTCTAAGTTAATTTTTTATCAAGGAACTCAAATCTATCATTAGATTTGAGAAATTCTCAAAGGATTTTAAGATATCACCAAAGGAAAGTTTAGGTAAATTTTGTCTCAGCTCTCTCTACATTATGATTTTGAGTTTGGTGTTAGGATATTTTATTATCCATGTTTGAATACGTATGAAACATAGTTTAGATGAATGAAATGAGTCATGGAGAAGTCTCCTTAAGCCAAAACCGAGATGCCCGCTCTTTGGTGAAAGTTTGTGAAATTTTGAATATCTTTTGAAATTGATGGTTTAAATGAATTCTATGGTCTTAATTATGTTTGTATAATGTGAATTGATGACAAAAAATGAAGATGTATATTGGATAAGGCTTTGCCCAAATGATGGGGGAAGAAATGGACTAAGGTAATGAGTTGTATAATTATGATGAATATGGCTTAAATGAAGGGAATTGGATTGTAATGGTGTGCATTGGAAAGAGGCTTTCATGTTTACTTAGACTAAACTTGAATTTTTGCTTAGATTAATGAGTACTGGCCTAATGTGCTTGGATAAAAATGTGCTTAATCATGCTTTAAATGTGTGAGTATTGGATTAAAGGCATTAAATGCCTTGGAAAATACAAAAGAAAGCTTATATGAATGATAAGGGAAGTAACTATATGAGAAGCTTAATGGCCAAAAGATAGAGATATTGTGTTTTATACACTTATGAGTTGGTGTATGAATATGAGATACATGTTTGAGTAGTAAATACATTGTATATTTGTATGTATAAAGGCTCGGTAGCGGTGGATCAAGGAGCTTGTACTGAGAATTGTTGAAGTCAAGGGAGTGTACAACTTCTTTTGAGGTGAGTTGGGAAAACCATATCTCTCAAATGGGATTAGGACATCCCAAGACATACATGATGACTTGTATGTGGATTTTAAACATAGGTAATGCATAGTAGAATTGAATCTCAAATGGATGCTAATATACTTGTGTATTTAATAAATGACATTGTTTTGAATAACTCTTTACACTTAGAGTTCAACTGATGTTTTTATTACATATTTTGAGAAATGATATTGTTTTCAACAAACCTACACTTGAAGTGTAAAGGACAATGTTTTATTTTCTGAAACTACATTTTTGGACAACTTTGCACTTGAAGTGCAAAAGATGACTTTTATTGCATGAAATAATGTTTTAGAACTTACATATGCATAACTAAGTCATGTATACTGCGTGTATGTGTTTTCTTTTGGCTTAGAGCCATGGCAAGGTTCTATTTTATCGGTTAGACCGATAAATAAAGGCATGGTGCCTTAATTGATTTTAGTAATTAATATTTGTATATGATTTTTGTTATTGGTGAGGTAACGATTGGCCATTCGTGTGCTAGGCACAACAGATTAAGCACCCCTCGTATCTTTGACACTGTACATAAAAGTTGAGTCCTCATATCGACACCTTTCTAAGGGACTTACAGGTGATTGCACACTTAAAGGTCTAGTCACCAATGAGGTCATCACCTAGGGTCATAATGCTCTTGTCGACTGTAGTCCAGGCTCAACAAAGATGAAAGTCGAGCCAACACAAGAATCGATGGGTGTGCACTCTTATTTGACCGACTAGTGGTAACATACATAACTATTTTGACCTATTATGAGATTTGGCTTTCCGAAGAGATTTGATTTATACATGTGATGTTTTTCTACTTTTGTGTACTAGAACTGGAACCTATGTTTACTAGATAAGTGATTAATAGGCTAGGCCTATGTGGTTTCTAACCAGTATATGTTGAGTCATAAGCTAGGCCTATGTGTTTCTATGTCATGTATGTTCACTTCATAGGTGGTTATGTGCATGCTATATGCGTGAAAACTCGTCCTTAAGTTATCTAGACCATCTTGGAGTGTACCGGGTTCTGTTTATATTATATGTTTTCCTACTCACTGAGTACATAGTGTACTTACCCTCTCTATTTCCCAACTATGTAGGTTAATTTGGTGAGTTTGAAGCTTTGAATGGATTGTGCGGTCTTTTGACATTTTCGAGGCATTACTGCACACGAGTAGTCTCTATTTTGTACTTTTGTTGTATGGTGGCTCATGAATTGTTTTTATTAAGTTGGTTATGTAGATATGTTTTATGATTTTGTAAATTAACTCTTAACTATCTTGGGGTTTGTAAATGACCTTATGTATGAACCTTTGTACTATTATTGAGATTGCTCTTGAGTGGACTTAAAAGTCCAGAAATTGTGGTAGAGTTTTAATATGAATATAGAAGTGCGTCTAAAACTGATTTACAAGTATTGGGATTTTCAAAATATAGTCATTGTGTTGTCCAAATATTTTCAAAGGATATTCAGTTAGCCTTACATACTGGGGTTAGGGGTACTGTGAGTATCCTTAACTTGGGTATGCGGCAGTTGTCATGTGTTCGATGTGGTTCCAGGTCATGAAAAAATCCATCTGAGGCCAATCCAAGTCGAACATTATGGCAATGCTATGCACACCATGGAAACTTTCTATCAAATTCTTTTCATGCCATTGAGTCTGCTGGATGACACATAATGTTATCATCAACGTGTTTCTCTTTATGCTTCCTCTTATCCATGGCCATTTTTCTTGACATAAAAAGTCTTTGTAGTCATGGTTTAATAGGAAAGTATCGAAGGATTTTATTCGTTATCTTTTTCCCTCTCCCATCGTACACTTGCCACCTATATGTACCACAAATCGAACACTCCTGAACATCTTTACTTTCTTTCCAAAATAGAACACAATCATACTTACATGTATGAATTGAAATAAATCCTAATCTAAGGTCCCTTAATAATTTCTTTGCATTATAGTAAGATTTCAACAATTTTTGTCCAACAAGTAATGCATCGTTCAGTAAGTTAATTAACATGTCAAACGACTTGTTACTCTTTATTATAGACCTTCAAATGCATCAACTTGACAACAAAAGATAGTTTTTAGAAATTTAAGCACCCTGGATATAATTCTTCTTGAACAACTTTCAATAACTTGCCAAAATTATCTTCATTAATATTACCAATTATGTTAGGCAACGTGTTTCATTCATAGTCTCTAATTCCCATAATTCCCATAATCGTTTAACTTCTCGTCAATCCCATCATCACCATCATCATTGACATCACAATCATCTACATCATTATTATTACTATCATAATAACTTGAACCATAATCTACTACAACTTGCTTCCTTACGTTCACCATGATAAATCCATGGACTATAGAATTTATCTATGCCTCAAATTAGAAGTGATTATATACCACATCTTGACTTTGAAAGTATATTTAAGCAATAGATGCAAGGACAATAAATACAACATTCATCACCCATTTGATATTGATTAAATTGCATAAATCTTTTAACTCCTTCTACGTATTTAGTAGACCATTTCTAATGAGACATCCAACTTTTATCTATCTAGTTATACAATAAAAGAAGATAAATAAATTATTTAATGCACTTCTCATTCAATTTTACGTTATAATAAAAGTTACTATTAATTATGGTACATGGCATTGTTACATTGTATGAATCGAGAAAGCAAATTCTTGATGTGACTCTTAGGCTTGTGGAATTTTTCACTGATAAGCCTCATCGGAACTGCACCACAGGTTTCCAACCTATATATCGTTGTAAGGGTTTATTATGCTCAATGTTTCAAACAATACCTATATTAAATGCAATTATTACTTGACAATAAAAGTTACCACTAATTAGAACTTTATGTTAAATCAGTCCTTTATATTATGATCAATGATACTCATAATATTGCAAACAACAACATAAAAACAATACCTCATTGGTAATCACAAAAAGTTTTCTCACAAAAACTCCAACTAGTAAAGCAAGACATATTGTAAATGGGCTGGACGACTTGCCTGGATTGACAGACAACCAAAAACTATAAAAAGGAGGACATTTGACGATTATAGATGCTCTTTAACACAAAATAAAGCTTACAAAATAGAAAAATTTCGTATTCAATATAATATATTTGTTCTTTATCTTTTCATTATTAAAAGAAATTATTATTGCCTATTGGTATAATTGCAAATTACAATATAGTTCATCTTGTATTCATTTATTGGTAATTAAAATGAACTAGATATCCACAACAACTCTAAAATGGCAATTTCAAAACTAAACCAACTTCTGAATGCCATAAGTTCCATACATGACCACTCCAATAGTCATTTATCTGACTTTAATATCCAACTTCAAATTCCATAATAACCAAATTAAAATTCCAACTTAAAATTTCACAATAAGCAATTTCATCTTCAAAGTACTAACTTAATGAATTTCATTTTCAACACGTAGTTATGTATTTATGTCTTTTTAGAACTTAATGAATAAATTACATGTACTAACTTATATTTATAACAAATTCATATAAAATAATCACAGAGGAACAACAACAACAATAATAAAAGAAACTAAGGAAATGAGAGACAAAATCAATTTAGAACAATATATCTTAACAATCATTAAACATATATCCAAGTCTTAGATGAGAAGAGTAACTACATCTATATATGCTTAGCATAGCTTTCATCATTCTAAATTCAGAAAAATAATGGATGATAGAACTACATCCATACAAAAGCCAAATTACTTAGGAGTTAATTGAACTACCTAAAGGAGAGAGAACATTTGAATCATATGGGTCTATAAGACAAAATTAAAGAAAAATGGTTTGATATACTCAAAATGTGCTTAGTAGCAAAACACTTTCAAGAAGAATATCATGTTGATTATGCTGGAAACATATAATTCATGGTATAATTCATGATATATTTATTTGTTTATCGATACCCTAGATATATTAAAGTTATACAAGAAAGAAAATTACATGCATTAAAGAAGACATTATATGCACATTAATTTTCTCCACCATAAAATTAACAAAACTATTCACATTTAACATTATATCAATGTGCAGCCACATTTCAACATTTCAAATTTAACAAAACATAATGAATTTAAATATGAAAACATTCTAAAAAATCATATAAATATCATTCAAGAATTTCTTTGAACACCTAATGTGTAGCCACATATCAACCTAAATTATCAAAAACACACTATTATTTTTCCTTTTTTCAACCACAATAACACATATCCACTACATTTCAACCATTATCATTAGCAAATAATGCAAAGAACTCAACATTCAGCACAAACATGGCTATTGACATATACATTTGATGTTTATTGTGAGACGAAAAATATAAAAGCAACACCACTCACCAATTGGAGACAAAGCACAAGGAGATTATAGGTGATAGAGAGAGGAGAAGAAAATGCAAAAAATGATGTTGGGGTGTGAAGGAGTTTTGACAATGGACGTCTATGGAGAGGAATGGACAAAAATGAAAAAAAGAGGGAAAAAGAGAGATGTTTTGCGCGTTTGCATTTAAACAGACAAGTACGACGTCACTTGTAGTCAAACAAATGACGTTCAACTTATTTTTTTGTCATCTATTATATTTAGTGACGAAGATAAAATTAGTCAGCAAATCTCAGATTTACCTACCAAATTAAATAAGCATCACAAATTATGCAACATTTTGCTACCAAACTAGATAAATGTCACCAATACTAAACCTTTTTCACAAAATTTTTTATTTTGTTAAAATGGTTAATATGAAGTACTCATATTAGAATCAAAATTGTTCACTAATATTTGTTTTATAGTTATATATGCAACCAACATCATTCATGTTTGAAAAATATTATTTAATATTGATTACCATTTAATATTATTGAGGTATTATAACAATAATTGTTCTCTATGAGTGATGATAATTATGTTATGCAAAGATGACAACGAATACATTAATGTCTTCAACTTGGCAACTATTTTTTATTTCTAACAACATTATACTATATTTCTTCCGACAAATGGAAAACGACATCGTCTTTAACATTCCTCTACATTCACATTCCAATAACCATTGTCCCCTTTCTTGTGCTCATTTTCTGTATTGTGATCATCACCGTCGAAGAACCATCCTTAACTGGATTGGTATTGTTCTTTTTTTTTTCTATTTCCAGACCCTCTATCTTATGTTAAGTTTAATTTATACCTTTTTGGTGTTTATAGTGAGTTCTTAATTATGCATTTGTTTTATGGGCTGTGTTTGTGGTTGTGTTTCGAAGATGATTTATTGTCTTCCTTTGTTAGTTATATATGGGTTGACTTCTTTTGACGACCTTTAACATTTCCCTCAGGAAAGCTTGGTAACTATTTGATTAAAGGTCTGAAAGAGTATTTAACTTGTTTTAATTTGTATTAATAGTAATATAACCTAATATAGATAATACTATATGTTTGTGCATAAAGAATATGGTCATGAGTAAATCTACTTTAAATTCTAAAATTTTGATATGATACAAAGGGTAAATAGATTACTGTTATTTTAATAAGGGTAATATTCATCTCATAAGGTAGACTGAAGATGTATAAGTACTAAACTATAGTACTTTAACTTATCATCGAAATTGGAGTTGAACATATTGAATTTTATTCTAAATTCACATTTGTAGAATATAAATCTTAACATAATTAATTGAGGAATGTCGACATGGTGACTAGTTTCTGATGGTAGAAATTCATTCCGTTGGAAGGAATGTTGCAAAATTATCCCCATTGAATAAAAAAAACAATGCAAAACAAATCTCCTATTCATACACTAATAATGTAGCACCCCACTCCCGCGAGACCCGAACCCGACATCGACGGTGATATCCGAGCCCGCGACCCGCGAGGGTGGT